>ML782337.1:39598-59925 GCA_009831015.1 Picea engelmannii | reverse complement strand
GATTCTCACCAAAATGTACATTTCACAAGAGATCCTAGCTTCTTATTTATACTTTCATCTTCTAGGTCACTTAACCCATTTCTAGGTCACTTAACCCATTTCTAGGTTATTTAACCTATTTTCCTTATTTTAGGGTTAACCACATTCCATGAATAGAAAGTTCTCCAATACTTTATCATTTAAATATTCCTTCTTGATTTTGTCACTTCTTTTTATTATTTAAATAATCCACTTTGACTTTGTCACTTTAATTTATCATTTAAATAATGATTTCTTCTTTTCAAGCACTTTCACTTCTTTGACCTTGGGGGCTTCAAGCCTTCATATGGGGGTCCTCCAACTTCATAAGGCCATAACTCTCAAACCGTGAGGAGTTATGTGACTTTCCACATACCACCGGAAATGGCATGACAAGCACTATCCATCTAGGATAGTTTCACCAACAACTTCATTGATCTTAATTTAATTATTCCACATACACTCATGGGTCCTCTCAACCACAAAGAATCTTCCCATGAGGGCTTTCACCGTAAGGGGACCACTTTAGAGTTCATCCATTTGTGCACCTTATCAATCATGATAAGACAATAATGAGTCATATTTTCATCAAACAAACTATACACCATCATGTATCAATGACAACTCATTGATCCATCTTCATCTATGCATCATATCAATGATCCATATTTATCAATTGGTTTCCACTTTGACATCTATCATTCTCATCAAGGACAATCATAAATCAATCAATTACTTGACATCAATCAAAACATTTGCATCAATGACACATGATCCAACAATCTCCCAAATAATCAAACCATCGGCATCAATGACAACATGATCCAACACCATGGAAGTATTAGGGCACAAACGAGTTAGCTGACCTACTTTGAAAATTATACAAAGGAACTTGGGATTACACCCTATACATCTAGGCTTCTCAATCATATCAATGCACCCAACATGACTTGCAGTGGTTGGTGACATGCTCCCAGCATGACTTGTAGAGGCTAGTAGCTGATATCCAACATGAATTGCAAAGGTTGGTGATGTTTTTCCAGTGTGACTAGAAGTGACTATAGTTGTACCCCGAGCATGAATTTCAACAACTAGTTGCAAGTCTTCAACATGAATTGAATAGGTTGTTGACCTATCTCCAACATGACTAGTAGAGGTTGGTAATATGAAAGGTTGTGAAGGTATCATTTTAGATGGGAATGTTTGCGAGGATAAATTGATATGATATGGATTATCCATGTGAGGATATCAATTTCCCCCCTAACGAAGGAACTCCATGCGGGGGGTTTTCTCATGTTAGAAAATTGAGCCCACCCCAATGTAATATCAAAGGGTGAAGGAGTATTTTCCATAAAATAATCATTCATGGGAAAATCCATTATGGATGACGGATAGACGAACATGATATATGAAGTATAAACATCGCCCATATGTGCATTCCACCCTTGAAAATTATAGCTATAATTGGGTCCAGAGGAAGAAGGATTCCAACCCCCCATCGTAGGAAATGACTGAGGGATACACTCCCCACCAACCAATAAATGAATACAAGGAGGCGACGTGCCCCTGGCCCAAAACTAGCATCGACGTTGGGTGTCGGAAAGGAGGATGACATGTATAAATTCATATTCAGCATACCAACTGAGAAAGTATTAGAGGCCAGGGGCATTGATTGAGTACTATAACAAGGTTTCCCCATAAAAAATTTGCCAAGGGGAACGGATATCAATTATGAGAAATTCATACCATTCGAAAATATAAAAGGATATGTCCCCATGGACTCAGATGAGCTCATACACTGGGTATCTCTAAATAAGGGAGTCATGGGGGCTCCATCAACCATAATGGAGGTTGGAGTTGAAACAATACTCAAAATAGGATGATCATGAGCCTAAGAAGTGGAGATGTTTATACCATGTTTATTAATTCTAATCCTTTCAGGATATGGCTCGGTATCAAATGAAACTGTGTTAATTGATTCAAGAGACGATGAGACCAATGAGGAGGCTAGTATCACTCCACGATGACTCAAAACTCATGACGCAAAGAAAAATCCTAAGGACAAATAATAAACAAAGAGCACACTCCTAAATAAAGCTAAAGGCCAATGCACACAAAATAGATATGATGGTTGAAGGGACCTCCCAAACTAAAGAAGGTATGCCTCTCTCAAGAGAGGATGAGACTCCCAAACAATAGAGTGGAGGTAACATAATCAGTTATAAGGACCCTCGTAGGATTCATAGTGCAGTCGGTCATATTCCTCCTAAGAGAAAATCCTCCATAAAGTCTGTTTGTTTTCTAATCCCTATCTGCCTCTGACTCAGGGTACCTGTAGAATAACCCTTGTAAGAAACCTATGTGGATATCTAGGTCAAGAAACTAAATTCACAATGGTATAACCAATGCTCAGCTGAACAATTGTAGGTCGGGTCCACCATATGGGCAGGGTAGAAAAGCCCGAAATATCGAAAGAAGCACCTCTGAAGGAGTTGAAGGTACTAGCAAAACCCCCAAATATGAATAGAACCCTAGAAATATCTTTAACGCTAGGAAGATATTGGAGGGATATCTATGCAACCAACTTCACACGACCTTGTTTGTAACTCTAGTGTGAGTGGAGCCTCCCAAGGACACCAATTACATAATGGGTTTCACCACTCCCTGGTCAAATACATATGTTGAGTTTTATAGCCTTGGAGAAGTTTACTCACAAAATCCTGTTCCAAGGCCCTAGATCCTAAACTTGTTTGTGTACCCTGAAAAATAAAATCATTTCTAATCAATTTTGATTATTTAATGTTGATTTTATTGGATTCTTCTTACTCAAGAGGTGTGATCGTGAAACAAATGGTGTTATGACTCATCATATAAAAGGAAACAAATGTAAAAACACTACTAAGTACTAGTCTTGTTTCTGAAAGAAATGGTATGCTTCTAAATGTTGTGCACAAGATGCAATCTCTTCCAATTTCAATGACAATGAAACATTTCCTAAAATGTTAATACTAATGTAGTCCGAAGAAAAGTGAAAATGCTTCAAGAAAAATGAAAAAAACTAATTGTTTTGTATTTTCAATATAAAGAAATGAAAATGAAAAAAATAACTAATAACCACTCATACAGACCTTATTGCAAGCACGGGGAGACAAGCCAAGAAGGACACCAAGAAGCTACTACTCATGCCTAAATGCAAGGACAACAAATGAGAAAAATTATAGGAAATGAGTTCACCCAAAATATTCACCAATAACGCAACTTCATATCACTCTGCAATCACTCAACAGACCAGACAGATACCCAAGAAGACTCAACACCACATAGAACCCACCCAAAAAACACCAAACTAAGCCAAACATAATCATAAAATAGTGTACGTGATTGTTCAAGGAATAGAGGCATATGTACATGCCCTAAATACTGACAACTCGCATATGTATGAGAATGTCAAGGGAAAACCCGCGTATGCCAAAGAAGACATTGCCAGGGAAAGGGTTAGGCCAAGAAACTCATATACAAAGCCAAATAAAGGATTTCAAGCAATAGGCGACACAAAAAATCAGGAAAACAAAGAGAAATGAAGGAGAAAAAAAATCTAATATCCCAAAAGGGAGATCATCCCCAATGGAGTCACCCATTCTGTTACAAGGAAAATATCTATGGCAATGGGTAAACCACAATAGATGGAATGACACCCACAAATCAACTCTAAACTCAAGTATGCTAAATAAATAGAAATGCTAACAAGAGAAGGCTAAGAGCCTACCTCGTCTGGACGTTTGAAGAAGACCATGGTTGAACTCACGACCGTAAGCTTGATGCCTGCAACTTGTCCTCAACAATCAATATCTACAAGCATATAAAAATTATATATAATGTTAGCATATAAACTAGCATAATCCATTAACATGTATAAAAAATATTCCCATGGAAAGTAATGTAAATATTTGTGACATATAATTGGATGAGAAAAGAGTATTTCTATTAATGTAATAAACAGAAGTACATAGGTGACAAACTTCTGTAACAACACATATCGGAACCGAGAAACTAAGTCCCTCCAACTGGGCCTTCACCACTTCAATCCTCCACAAAGGCAAGCTCACAAGTAGTAGGAGTAATTGAGTTTCTCCTTCTCAAGATAGGAAGAGCTTGGGGGATGAACACAAGAAGTTCATACTTTCAAGGACAAAGGGATGGAGACTCAATATGAAGTGAAATTTCTCTAGAGTGTCTTTCCTCTCAATGATGTGTCTATTCTCAAGGATTTTATATGCCTCAATTTATAGCCTCCAAATGGAAATGAAGGGTCGAGTCTGAGCATTTCTAGTATATGGAAGGTCAAGGATCATGGATATTGTGACATGGCATGGAAACTCAACATATTTTTAATTTTTTAGCACAAAACCTTATGTACGCGGGTTGTAATGGAGCAACCTGCATATACGCGAGCTGTCGAACTATGGTGTCAACTAGACATGAGTAATATTGTGTGGGTAGGTACATCTCATGAAGAAATTTACCCCATCACTAAGAAAAATGGCACAACGAAACTATGGAATTTTCTAGGGAAAATAAGATACGTCCCCAAGCTCTCATAAGTGAATAATTAGAGGAGGAATATGTATCCCTTGAGGATGGGGTCAACTTTCCCACCTCAATTATCTTTGAAGAGGATAGTGATGAATTAGAGACTTCCAACCTTGATGATTTTCCACCATAATTTAGCCCTAATGAAGAAGAAAAGGTTGACAACCTTAGACCTTCACAGAACCCTGATATTGACGAATCTCAAGTCGAAAAGGATCTTCCTATAGTTCTTCATGCCGAAAATATTGATAGAAGGAATGGAAAGCATGCGTCCTTCTTCATTTCTCTCCTAGTAAATGAGTTCACCCTCCATAATTGCATGTTAGACTCGAGTTCCCCCACGAATATTATGTCTTTAAAGGTGATGCAACAACTTGGCCTTGAAATCTCATGACCTTACCGAAATTCATGTGGTGTGGAGTGTAAACCTATCATGGTATGTGGCCTTATTAAGGACCTTAGGGTTAGCCTAGTTTCCTTTCCTTACATTTCCCTTGTAATGAATGTTGTAGTGATTGATATAGTTGATGCTTGGGGGATGTTATTATCTGGGGAATGGGTGGAAACCTTGGTAGGTATCCTATAGATGGAATTATCAAGTGCTATCATCCCTCACCCTGAGGGTGGTTTTGTTACCCTCTATAGATAACATGTCGTTAGATACTAGGTTGAGTCCCCAAAGGGTCCCATGGATGAAATACTTTACTTAGATGACAAAATGGGAAGTTTCTATGCAATCGAACCTACATTAAAAGTTGAGTAGTGTCAATATTCTAATGGAATGTAGACCTTAGAATTTGATGGTGCTCACTCTAGTCTTGGTTTAGGAGCTAGCATTGTCCTCATAGCCCCATCCAAGGAGGCTACCTTTTTCTCATATAGGCTTGAGTATGACTGTACAAACAAAAATTTGGAGTACAAATATTTTCTCATAGCACTCAAACTAGCCTTGGATATGAACATAAGATGTTGAAAGGTCATATGAGAGTCTGATATAATTGTTTCCCAAGTAAATATAAGGATTTCTATGAAAAATGAAAGATTGAAGAGATATAGAGATTTAGTGTGAGACACCATGAAACTTTTTTATGACTTTTCAATTGAGGAAGTCCATGTAGAAGAAAATTTTGTTTTTGATACCTTGGTTGTCTCCGCATCCACCCTACAACCTTGTGAAGGGGTCCTTCAAGACTTGTGAAAAATGCAGCTGGTATTTAGACTATCGGTTCCTGATAACCTAGAGCATTGGCTGGTATTTTACGATGATTCCCATATACGTAGGTTTTTTCAAGGCAATGAATTCTTTTATTCCCAATTAAATTTCCTAGCGAACTCCATGAACTTAGAAGTCGTAAAATTTCCCAACAACACCCTTCGAAAAGGATGTTTCCCCTTAGAACATAAGTTTAATATACATGATATGTATAAGGGAAAACCTATTGTAGACCAGTCTGATAAAATTTTGGAGTTCAACATAGGTTCAGAGATTGAACCAAGGATGGTGAAAATAGGGAAGGGGACCACTAGGGCTAAGAGAGATGGTATACTAGACCTAATTCACCAATATAAGGACATAGTCACCTGAAATTACAATGACCTAAAAGCATATATGAGCGATGTGATTCAACACATCATCCCTCTCATAGAAGGAGATAAACCATTTAGATAGAAGCTGAGACATATCAACCCTAAGATCGCACCCCAAATCCATAAAGAAATTCAAAATATGGTTGATGTTGTGATCATATTTTCCATTAGGTATTCCTCTTGGATGTCAAACTTGGTGGTGGTTCAAAAAAACAACAGAGACATTATACTATGTGTTAACTTTAGGAACCTCAATAAATTAGCATTGAAGGATAATTACCCTCTCTCGAACATGGAACATCTTCTATGAAGAGTTACTGGTGCTAGGATGATGTCCATGTTAGATGTTTTTTTGAGCTACAACTAAGTTTTAGTCAAAATGGAGGATCAACGTAAGACCGCATTCACCACTCCTTGGGAGACCTTCATGTACTTGAGAATCCTTTCAATCTCGTGAACATCATATATAATTTTCAAATACCAATGGATTTTTCCTTTAGATATTTGATAGAAAATATCATATATATATATATATATATATATATATATATACCAATATGATTTGACATTTGTATCTAAGGAAAGGAATGCACATATCTCACACCTTAGGACAATATTCAAGCAATGTAGGAAATATGGCATATTCATTAACCATAAGAAGTCAATCTTTGGTATCAATAAAGGGAATTTGATAGGACACATGGTATCAGAAGAAGGTATCTCCATTGATCCTGAAAGAGTTGATTCTATCAAGAATATACAACCACCTACCAGCAATAAATCTCTGCAATCATTCTTTGGGAAAATAAACTTCATAAGAAGGTTCATCCAAAACTTTGCTGAGAAGGTCAAGCCAATAAATTCCTTGATAAGAAAGGCATTTATTTTAGATGGGATAACAATATTTTAAGGTATTTTGAAGACCTTAAGGAAGAAATCGCTAAGGCACAAGTCTTGACTAGCCCTGATTACTCTTGTAACTTTATAATTTTCTTGTTTGCCTCTCAAGACACTATATACAGAGTGTTATTGCAAAATAAAAAGGATGACTATGAGAAACCAATCTCATTCATGAGAAAAAACATTAGGGATGTTGAATTGAATTACTCAATCACCAAAAAACAAGCATATGCCCTTGTCAAGTCCCTTAATAACTTTATAAGTTATGTCGAATACAACAAGATCAAATCTTATGTGCCCTACCCTGCTCTCAAAGATGTTCTTTCTCAACAATATTTCCTTGGGACCAGGGGAAAGTGGGTGTCCAAAATTCAAGAAAATGACTTAGATATTAAACCCACTAAGGTTATCAAAGGGAAAGGATTGGCCCATATATTTACTGAAAGCAATGAGGAAGCCATACAGATGGGGGAAAATGAACGAGTCAATGTGATAATGAGAGAACTTGAGCATGATGAGTGGTATGTGAACATTATCTACTACCTCAAGAATCTTTCATGCCCTAGCCACTTAGTAGATCAAAAAAAGAGAGCATTGTATTCTATGTAGTATGAAACTAAGGTTAAGACTACATAATGAATACATGGTAGGAAATTGCACTTAATATCATTGCTTTATCATTTTGTAGCTAAGGAAAAAAATAAAATTTCAGCATGGTTTTGGATTTATCACTGAAAAATAGTGGATCACATCTACCAACAAATACTTCTAAAGGGTGTTATTTTTTGAAGTGGGTGTAGGATTGTAGGTCTTGAAAAACCAAATATGTTGGTGTTCTCATGCGCTCTACGCTAAGCACATGTCCTCATGTTGGATCCATATGTTATCCCCCCCATGCCTACAAGTAACTAGAGGATATCATGTCTCATGGCTTGTAATGTAGAACATGATCCTAACCATGATTATGATCAACATGTCCACATATGGTAGCCCAACATCCCCCCTCATTCACCTTTACAGCTAAAATTCAACCAAGGCTCATCTCATTCAAGCAACCCATAGTATGGGAGATGCTAAGCCATCGTCACCATGAGGTATGTTAGTCATTATTTCATGCAAAGTGTTGTTCTTTGTTTTTCATGCATGTGGATGAGGATATTTGCTTGAAGTTTTATAATGGATCATTGGTTTGGGAAATTGTGTCAATTTCCTTGTTTCATCTTAGTGGTCAACTTTTGTTCCCTAGTCCCGTGTTGTCACTGCCCAAGGAAAAGGGGTACTATTGGGGGGGGATCTCAAGGGTAATGTTATATTCCCCTCCATACTTAACACTTTATATCCTGGATCCTTTCATAGTGTACTAAAATTCAGTAGTGGGTCATGGTCCATTCTCTCATGAGAAGAGGGGATGAAGGCCCAAAGGTTGTTTCGCAATTGCTATGAAAAGAATAAGAAACTAATGCTAAAGAAAGAAAGGAATGATATAAAAGAGGAAAAACAAAACATGGTCCAAACTTGAGCTCTACTCTTTCAGTGCTCACCCCAGTCCAAAAAATGCAATTCTAATGGCTTGAAACCTTATAAAGGGGACTAGAAAATATATAACAAAACATGACTTAGAAAAAGGAAAACAAGGGGGATTGGAAAAAAAAGAACATAAATATGGGTTAAATCAAGAGAAAGCACAACCTCCACAAATGTGTTCATATAAATGGATTCAATGACACCATTAGCCATGAAGTACGTTATAAAACCATGTCACTTTCACACTTACTCTTGAAGGGTTTTTACTTTCCCTTGTCACTCTCAGGACCTATCCCTCTACCTGGGTTATTTTATTTCCTGTGTAGGTGGCACACCTAATAGGGTTGGATGATGGCCCTCCCATACTTAAAATTGTTAACTCACATGGGGTTCTAGGCTAATGCTTGAAGGGGATATTGAGATGAATTATCTTACATGGATTATATCTTAAGTTGCAGCTTACTTTGCATGTTTTAAGGACTAATGTTTCTTATGAACTTTGGCTAACCATGTTTTATACTTTGATTTGTTTTGGATTGTTCCTAAATTGGGTTGGTTTTCATTGATGTCAACCCTTGAAGCAAGTCTAGTAGAAAATTATGGTAGCTGCATAGGTATGGTTAAGGAGCCCGAGTTAGTTCAAGGTATTTTGGACATGAAGGTCAGTGAATATGCAAGTAAGACTATCATGGATAGATAGTATATGTTGTGTCATTTTCAGTGATATGTGGTATGTCATGTAGTTCTTCACAGTTAAGCAGATATGGCTTAGTGAAGTTGGAGAACCTTCATGAGTTATTTAGAATCTCCTAGAATAAGTTTACTAGTCAAAGTGGTTGTAACTAGGAGTTAATCATGGGTTAAGTTGTTGCAATATGAAAATAATTAAAAATTAATTAGTTGCAACAAGAAGTGATGAGTTTACTATTTATGGATAAAGTGATTGCAAGTGGGTAAATTAGTTGAAAGTGAGTTAGCCCTGAAAGAGGGAAGCTGGGTAAAACAATTAGAAGATAACCCCTAAAGGAAGCCACCTGGAGAGTATAAATAAGAGAGAAAGGGACTCCCATGAGAATCTATTGAGCACATTAAATATCTATTGTTGTGAAAGGTTTATTGTAGGTACTCATTGATACATATAAAGTTGTGCAAGTATAAGGAAGCGAAGTTAGAGTAACAGAAAGGTTTTGTAGCCACAGTGAAGAGAGAAAAGATCATGAAAAACCCTAGTTAGGGTCATCCCCGTGGGTCACACAGTAGACTTCCTGCGAGGCACCCCTGTGGGTTTCGTAGAGCTTGACATGTGAAGCCATGCTTGACACCTCACCTGCATCACATGAGGCACTATCAGACTTGAGGATGAGAGGTGATTCGGGTTTCAAAGGTTGAGCAGAGGCTACAGGAAGTTCAATAGTGACCAGCTACATCAAAACTATATATAGGTTCAAAAGGTATGCTATATGATTATTGGTAGTTGGTTGTTGTTGTTTTCATGAGATATGGTTATGGGAGATTGAGGATTTTCCCTAGAGATACTATTGGTTGTATGGTACATATTGTATGAGATATATCTACAGAGGTACAGTGTTGGTATGTTTGGTATTTATCATTGGTACATCTTGTTGGGTTGATTGTTGAGGCATATCTTGTATTTCTTGGTACATGGTTGAGGGATTTTGGTTGAGGTGTGTTGTTGAAGTTGTTGGTACAGTTTGAGGCTCCATAATAGTGAGGTTTTGATGTTTGGTTGATGTGAGGGTTTATTATACATGGTTATGATTGTTTGCATATGTATGGCACATGATTAGAGAGAAATAGTTGCACATGGTTTGAGCTATATTATTGTGATATTGGGTACCTATGAGATATATGTTATCATATCTGATCTATTGAGGAGATGATTGGTACAGGTTGACTACAGGTTATTGGTACAGGTTGACTACAGGTTATTGGTCTAGGTTGAATACAGGTTATTGGTACATATTGGTACATGTTTACAGTGACAGATTTCGTAGTGACAGACTAACAGTGGTTTCAACAGTTATTTGACACTTATACTTCAGGCTGGTTGGACGAGGCAAGGATGGTTGGATTTATCCACCTTCCAGTTTTAGCTAGAGAACATAGGTGGTTGTAGCCTCCTTCTGGTTGGAGCTAGAGAATCAAGGATTTGTATATTCCTTCAGGTTGGAGCCTAAGAAACTAGGGGGTTGTAGTCTCCTTCCAGTTGCAGCTGGAAAAAAATTAAGTTGGAGCTTCCTATGAATGTATTTCTTTTGAAAATATAAGAAAATCATTCTATGGTTTTCTCTCGCATTGGGTTTCCATGTAAAATTATTGGTGTACTGTGTTTATGTGTGATTTCTTATTGTTCATTGCTTATGCATACTTCTCATATGGAATGTTATTGATAATATTCTCATAAAGTAAACATTGTGGTTAAAAAGGATTAAAAAGGATTAATATTGATTCAACCCCCCCCCCCACCCCCTCTCAGTATTCCAACATGGATGGCCCTAACATGGTTCTTTGAGGGACATCCTAGGATTGTACCCAAGAAGTTGTGCCTTTATTGTAGGACCTTGGCACGTGTGATGGAGAGAAGTGGGTCATCCAGTGACTCACCACACTCAAATATTGGCTCTCACATCCTTAGAACCCAGAATGATGGACATATGGGCTTGATAGAAGCAAAGTGAGTCATGATTTCACATAGATGGGTTGGAATCCCCACAGGTTGGGTAGAGTACCTAGAGACTTATTTTGCATGAGGACTAGGGACGTTGCAATAGAGGACATTCATAGACATTGCAGAGATGACATGTAGCTTCCTAGAGCCTGGATGTTGGCCTTGGGTCCTAGACATTTTCCCTGTTATGGTGATGATGTCTCCTTCTAGGGTATGATGAAGCTAGGGTTTGATGCATATATGGTGTATTGATGAAACATGGCATGATTTTGATGAGGAGAGACATCGCTTGCTCCCACCCTACTCTAGATTTATGCCACATGGCATTTGGATGCCTCCTTCTTTCTGAAAGGGCCTTGACGTCCCACACGTGTGGGCTATTTTGATTTATTTTTTCACTTTTAGCATTTGTAAAGGTAAAATGAGGGGTTAGCGCCACTTGTATTTTTTTGTTGACAAATTATGTGGAAAAATATGTGAGGTTAGCCTCATATAAAAAGGCTAAACCTCACTTTCATTTTATCATCATCACTTCTCACCTTTGTGAGATTACACTTCTGAAATTTTGGCCCTATATGGGTAATTAGCTCTTCTCTCTCATGTGATATGCTTGGAAGGTCTCTTATGGATGGTTCTTGATGATTTTGTATGAATATTTATGCAATTAGGGTGAAAATATATTGGTTTCTTGGATGAACTAAGTGCATTTCTGCAATTATTGTTTATGATATTAATGTTCATGGTGAAATTGTTATTTTATTGCAAAAAGTCTTATTCATAGATGATTTTAGGGGATAAATTTCACAAATGGGATAATTTTCCTGGTTTTTCCCAAAAAATGATTCGCCAATTTACATTTTTTCTAAAAATGATTCACACAAATTCCATAGAATAAAATTATATTACCTTAAAAATCGCCAAAAATTTATAGAAAGTATATAAAATCCTTAGAAATTTGAATATTTTTACAAAACCATCGCCAAACATTTTACATTTTGCATATTAAGGACTAGTAATATTAGTTGATGTTTCTACATTTTAATATAAATTTCCATTCTTAAAATCATCCTTGGTCTTGTTATTGAAACCCTAAGAGAGGAACCTAAGTGTTTCTTCCTCTCACAAGGTGATATCTATCTAGAATTTGAGAATTTTCCTTTCTAGGGTTAGAACCCGAAATCCCTAAAGTGCTATCACTTTAGGATTTTTATCCCTAGATAATTGATCTTGACCTAGTTGAAGCTACAAGAAGGGAGAAATGGTTTCTCGGGTCCAAATGCGTTTGCACCCTAGAATTCCTCCTCAATATTCAAAGCCTAAGGCCCAAATGTGCTTGCAGCTTAGGGTTTGAATCCTACCTATTGGCTTTAAATAGGTCAATATTCAATCTTAGTTTCATTTGAAAGACATCATAACCCCTAAAAGGCATTAGTCTTAAAGAATTATCATGGTGAATTGATTGATGAACTCACTTTCTCATCACTCCCAAGCATTCCTCTAACTATATTAAAACTAACATTGACAAACTCATTTAAGAATGTCTTGTGTTGTCCCCGAGGTGTACGACAGTCAGTGACGGAGTGTGTTGTTAAGGCGCTCCGTGATGTTAAAGTCACCGGTTCGAAACCTGCGGGGAAAAAAAATCCAGCCATGTTAAGGGTTGGTGTGGCCCAGGTCGAGTGCGATCCCCGGGTGATTTTGATGGCTTAGATTCCCCTGAGTCGCGGTTTCTTAGCCACAGGTTAGTCCCACATGTCACGGACAAACTAACAAACAAAAAAAATAATGTATTGTGTTTATAAAAGGCTTACTACAACCTTCTAAATCACATTAATTTGTTGCATACACTAATCTAAAGGTGGCTTAACTTACTCATAAATAACATCTAACAATTGGGTAATATTATATTGGATGTATGCTAATTTTTCATGGTCAATTGTTGTATTTCTAAGCATTATTTATTGTTGATATTGTTATAAGACTGGTTTATTGCTGCAATTTGCAACAACTATAGCAATCTAACTTGTCTAGTACCTAAAAGAGGTGTTTATTGCATACTTTGACTTGTAAATTGTTATACATGTGCTATAAAGTGTTCTTGTTCTAGGAAGGTACCAAATCATCTTCAAACCTCTTCTTTTCCTTAACCTAGAACAATCTTTCAATGATCAAGATAGGGGGTGATAGGCTTGGCTAATAAACCTTTTATTTGATTCCTTGAGGTCACCAGGAAAGCCTCCCTTGTGGTGGATCTCTTACATCATTAAAACGAGGGGAGTCCTTGCTAAGGTTACAGTGGTAGGTTCTTCCATAGTTACACAAGATTTGGGAGTCTTATGTTGGGATTTGCATAAGTACAAATCCTGTGATAACATGAGCTACCATTTAAACAACCCTGCAAGATAATTCCTCCAATTTTTTCCACTTTGAAAGCATCGAGATAGATGAAAAATAATATAATGATCCAATCTAGATCATGTTGGCTCTATATTCTTCATACTGCAGAGAGTTACCTAGCTCCTTCTCAACTCTTCTATTTTTCTTCTCCCATGGAAACCATTCACCTTACATCTTCCAACTAGTCTTCTCACCTACCTCCTTCATCCACCATTATTAACATTCTAGTGTCTTGTCTCTTCATTTCCCAACTCAAGATTGATTTCTCTTCCATAGGTGATTCTTATTTTTTAGTGTGTCCTTTCAAATTTCCTTCTGTAGCACATTTTTTTAAAATATGTTCTCCAATGATTTCCTTTAGATTCCCTTCTACAATGCATGGATGATTCCTCTTGACCATTTATAATTTATCCTACTCCCAGTTCTATAGTAGTGACTTCAGATTTCTAAAGCCAAAAATAGTTCCATGCAATCCATATTACAAGAATCGGGCACCCACAACTCACTCTTGTAGAAACTTTGGAATTTTGTAGCATAAAGTTCCAACGCCCACATCTTTCTTCTACATAAAGAATTTGTCATTATCTATGGTGTTCCAATTAATAACAATCTTCACTCAAGATATCCACATTATCTTATCCATTTTATCATCTCTTTCCAATTAGGAATCCACATATTATGATGTGTTAAACTCTAAATCTACTTTGATAAGCTTGTCTTTCCTTTTCTTGTAATCATGAGTATTTTCAAATTGGGATATGCAAACTAACCTCAATGCCCCTACATCACCTTATAGTGAGAGATTCATCATAGGTGAACCACTCCCTCTTTGGAAGGATTTCATTTCATTTTAATGTGCAATGCAAAAATTCATTGTCTTGTCAAAGTCAATTGGTTTATCTTGTATAATCACACCTCTGATGCTTAGGTTAAATGCATTTGGCTATAATTGGATTTATTTTCAAGATTTTCATGAAAAACTAAATCTATGATAGGTGATTGCTTTGGATTTAAGTTGTAGTTTCCATGTGATCCGATGTGGTATCCACTCTTTCAAGCTTGAAGTCAAGATCTTTATGGTTTTCCAAACTAGTTTAGATGCTTACCTTAAGAGTGTCAATAACCTTCAATATATTTTTAGTGGGGTGAAGGTCAACAATAAGTAACTATATGTATATTATATTATTGACCTGAGATTCAATATTTTCTTTTGTTCCTGAATTCTTTGGGACAAGTTTGAGAAGCATTCTTCTAACTTTAACTAGTTTAATTGATTACTTTTAATCACTGTTTTCTTATCATGAATCATTTAGATCTAGTTGTGAATCTATTTTTAAAATGCATCAACTTTCATTTATAAATATTCTTCTATTTTCTCTAAAACAAAACTATAGAAACAAGAGTTCCTTTTAAAACTCTCTTCCTAATTGTGCTCTTCATTTAAGGTTTTCACCTTACATCTATTATAAAAGAACACAATACATTAAAACAACACTTTGAAATAAGTTTTTTCTCTCTCAGAAATGATCACACCTTTATGTATTCAAATGCACATTCATTTTATTTATACACATACCCTAAAATAATTAAATAAATAAACCCTAACCATAAATATGATTAACAAAACATAAACCAACAACATAGCCTTTTAACAAAATTAGTAAAAGCCTTAAAAGTCACACTACCATCACATTATTGGGCATGGAGGTATCATGCTAAAACAATGCAAAAATACCATCACATTATTGGGCATGAAGGTATCATGCTAAAACAATGCAAAAATACTTATTGTAATCACTGTCACACAACCATCACATTGTTGGGCATGAAGGTATCATGCTAAAACAATGCAAAAATACAAAATACTTGTTGTAATGACTTGTACATTTATGTTTAAGATAAAGACCATATAATTACACTTTATCATGATAATTACATTCACCATGAAAAGGCACAAATGATACATGCATAAATTAATGACATGTAAAAATAGGGTTAAACATTTCATTATGTATGGGAGAATTGAATCATCACCAATATCGGTTAACCAATCAATAACAAAAACTCTTACTAAAATTTTCATATTTTTAAACATTTTTATTTTTATTTTAATTAATATTTAAAATTTTCATATTTTTAAACATTTTTATTTTTATTTTAATTAATTTTTTTTAAATATTTAAATATAATTAACTATTTTAAAACATGTTTTCATATCCCATTCTATATATAATTTATTTTTTTGTATTTTTAAACATTTTTATTTTTATTTTAATTAAATTTATTTAAAATATAAATACAATTAACTCTTTCAAAACATGTTTTCATATCTCTCTTTCTATATATATATATACCACTTTCAACCTCTTTCTATAAGATCCTTCTTTATGTTTATATATGTTTATGACCCTCCTTGAAGTTTATAGTTGTCCTTTTGTAGTAGTGATATATTTATATCTGCATATGACCCTCTTTGAAGTTTAGAGTTGTCCTTTTGTAGTAGTGATATATTTGTATCTGCATATGACCCTCCTTGAAGTTTAGAGTTATCCTTTTGTAGTAGTGATATATTTATATCTGCATATGACCCTCCTTGAAGTTTAGTGCTGTCCTTTTGGAGTAGTGATGAATGATGACAATAGTTGATCTAGACATTTCCATATACCATGTACACATTAAGATGTGCCCCTCGACCAAGTGTTTAATAATTTGTTTCCTTTTAGGAGTTTGAAAGAAAAAATAAGTCCTAGGCGTTGTTGCATCTCACGTGTCTTTAAAGGGTTTTCAAAGGGCCTTCTAGAAAGTTTGAAAAGAAACACAATTATTTTATGTTGGATTACTATATTGATCTTTGATGATGGGTTTTTATTATAAGGAATGGCCTATTAAATAAATCATATAAATATCATAATAATAAATAATAAAAAGAGATCATAATATATAAATAATATAAATATTATTATAATAAATAATGAATCATATAAATATCAACTCATTGTCGTTGTGTTCTCTAGCAAACCCCTGAGTTATTTGAGAGATTCCCTTTGAGTGGAAGACAAGAAGGGTGGCAAATCCACTTTGGAGACATTGCAAGTTCAAAACACATGTCATGGTCACATTGTTCCATGCTTATAATGGATTTTACAATAAAGCCTTTGACAATATACATTATTTACATACTTTAAGTCCTAATGATTTTTTCCCTCATAAGTTTTTAATTAAGGATTCATGGGTTTTTAATTAAGGATTTATATCCCATGTAAAAGGTCGTCAATCCCAATCTCCCAACACTTTTGTTAAATGATGATAATGCTTTTCACAAATTTAAAGATTTAAATGATACACTTTATGAAACACTTTAATTTAATATTTGGGTTAAAGATTTGTATTCAAAAGTTAAAAAAAAAATAGGTTTATTTGTGCAAAGATGCATAACTATATGCCCACCATCTTGACTTTCATGAGGATGTATTTATGCCATTATTATTATTATTTTGCAACTTCAAGCAGTATTCTTACTTTATTCATATGAATAAAATGTTAATGATGTGGATATTTTATCAAACACCATGGTTTCATATTTTGGTTAAGGACTAATATCCATAAACATAAGAACTTGATTTTTAATTTCCCACTGATCTTACTAGATTGAACAAATCCTTTCATAAGACTTAAATATTCATGACATATGTACCTTGTTAAACACCATTATCAATTGTCTCAGCAAGCACTCAAATCCACAAGTAAAAGGTTTTTTATTCCAACCCTCAACCAGTCTTGTAAGCTATTATTTGAATATAGAGAGTAATAAATTCCAGGTGTGAGGAGGAATATAAGAATTCTCGAAGAAAATATTGAAGTAGCATATGCATGGGATTTGAGGATGGGTGTGGGCAATGAAGTAAAGAATTTAGTGGTTGAACGAGGAAACATCTTGAGATCAAGGACTAACAATCATGTAATCATTATTGGGGATTCTTATATAATCATTTGGGATTAAGACATGTAAAAACTCCCTTAGCTCCAAGGATATCACAGATATTCTAATGCATCAAACCCCTTGCTTGCAAATTTCAAGGAGACAAGTTATATCAAGTGAAACACATATTGAACACTACTACGATGTGGGGTTGTAGCATCATAGATTTGCGTCATTATATCCCTCAAGCCCCTTGCTAGATTTATTTTTTGTTTCTGAGCATGCATCATATTTTTGCAACATTATGTTGTATATATATTCACTTTGTGTCATGGAAGCAACACAAATACAACATGCACTCCATGTATGTGTTAGAATAGTTAATGCACGTTCAATGCAATCTTGATGTAAAACTAAAAAAAATGACATAAAATGAAGATTTGTGTCACCCTACATGTGAAATTATAATATAAAGTGAAAAAAAGGGTCCCCTCATTCCATTTTCACACAAGGGTGTGGGAAAAAGCTTTATGGTGTATGTGTCCAGATTATAGACAACTCAACAAAATGAATATTAAAGATAAGTTTCATATTCATTTCATAAATGAATTACTAGATGAATTGCAAGGAGCAATTTTCTTTACCAAGTTGGATCTCCATTGTGGATATCATCAAATCAAAATGAGGCAAGAAGACATCCCCAAAACAACGTTTAGAACACATGAAGGTCATTATGATTTTTTGGTGATGTCATTTGGCCTTACTAATCGATATGTAAATGAGGGACTTATAGCCCACTCACTTCACCAACATAGATACCTTTGTGGAAATTTAATTTATGTTCTCTATCTCAGAATTATATATAGAGCTTTGTCTACACAAAAGCCACTAGGCCTCTATTCCTCTATGCTTCTTTATAATATCTCTTCTTTGTCTGTTGCAAGGCCTCTCCTTGCTTGTACCTTGCACACTACAATCAGCTGGTGACCCCTATGTTCTCAGGCTTGTCTGAACATGGGAAACCAGTTGTCAATGCAATGGTAAATTCTTTGTTCTTGATGAGCCATCCACTCTTGTACCTCCACTTTGAATATCCTATGGTCCATTGGTTGGGAAATATATTCATCAATTATTTATCAAGGTTATGTTCACCAAGCCTCATGAATAGACCAAGAAACAACGAAGAAAATCACTCCACATACGAATGGGTTGACTAGAAATGGAGCTAAATGATAAAAGGGAGAATTGGATAACTAGTGGTGAAGAGAAATGCTTGAAGAACAAATTGGGCAACTCGTACCATCTAAAAACACCCAGGAAACCTTTAGATACGTCCGACAACTTCTAAATTCGCCCAGTAACTTCTACATACACCTAGAAAAGTGTGAATTCACCCAACAAATTTTAAATATGCCCCACTAGTTATAAATGTGTTCGAAAACTTCTAAATTTGCACAGGATTGTAGGAATTCACCCAACAACTTCCAAAAACGCCTGGCAATATCTAAAACGTCGAGAAACCTCTTATAATGAGCAAAATAATTGTAGCTCATCCAAGTCGAGTCGAATGAAAATCGGAAGATGAATCGAAAGAGAGGCAAGTCGAGTCGGAATCCAAGAAAGTCGAGCAAGTTGAATTCACCCAAGTCAGGTTGACCAAATGAGACAAACCGACTAAAAGAGACCATGGTCAAAGTGTGGGTGGATTGGGTTGACTATGGATGGTTGTCGGTCAAATGAGGAAGGGGAAATCAACTAAGAAAGAACCCCGTCGAAAATGGTTCGACCCAGAATTAAAATAAATAATTAAAGGAAAATTCGAGAACCAACCACGAAGGGAAAACCTTGGAAAGTTGGATTTAACAACCAACAACTAAAGAGAAAATGTAAGGGTGAATTTGAAATCCGGTGGCATGGAAAAAAACACTTTGAGGGAGGATTCGATAACCAGTTGTATAGGAAAACAGTCTTGCAACGATTTTGGCAACCCACGATGAGTCAAAACATCTTTGAGGTCGAGTTCGGAATTTAACGACAGAGGAAACCGTTTGGGGTGAAATTGGTAGTGGGTGAAACTGTAAAAACTGTTGATTAAGGTTGGTTGTCATTGATGTCAACCCTTGAAGAAAGCCCCGTAGCAGAAAGGCTTGGGTAATGGACCCAATATTGTTTGATGTAAATATGACTCATTATTGTTTTGTCATGGTTGATAAGAAGTAAATATGGATGAACTCCAAAGTGGTCCCCTTATGGTGAAAGCCCTCACGGGAAGACGCTTTGTGGAGTAAGAGAACCCATGCTTAATTGTGGAATAATGAGATGAAGGAAAGTTATTTTGTCAGGGAAAATATTCTAGATGGATAGTGCTTGTCATTTCATTTCCGGTGGTATGTGGAACGTCACATAATTCCTCACGGTTAGAGAGTTGTGGCCATGAGAAGTTGGAGACCCCAGGTTTGGGTAATGGACCCAAGTTTGTTTGATGGGTAACGATATGAGTTATGATATATTTTAAGATAATATTATTCTATATGGATAGTACATGTCATTCCATTTATGTTGGTATGTAGAAAGTCACATAACTCCTCACAGTTTGAGAGTTATGGCCTTACGAAGTTGGAGGACCCTCATATGTCATCTAGAAGCCCCAAAAGGTCAAAGTAGTCAAAGTGGTTTAAGAGATTTTAAAAGGTAAATAATAAA
>ML782337.1:5931-38898 GCA_009831015.1 Picea engelmannii | reverse complement strand
CACATACATGAGGTGTATAGTTGATGATGTTGGTACATATTGATGAGTCATAGTTGATGAGTAGTTGACACATGATTGGTACATACTTGGTACATGGTTGGATACACTTGTTTATGGTACAGGTTGATTACAGGTTGGTGCATCGTTGATGCACTTGTTTATGGTACAGGTTGATTACAGGTTGATGCATGGTTCAGATTTATTGGTACAGGTTTACAGCGGTATATCTCACAGTGATAGTGTGATAGTGGTTCCATCATTCTACTTCTACTTCAGGGTGTTAGGATGGGGCAAGGACAGGTGGTTGTAGCCACCTTCCAGTTGTAGCCGGAGAACATAGGGGGTTGTAGCCTCCTTCTAGTTGTAGCCAAAGAATTGGGGAGTTGGAGCTTCCCTCAGGTTGTAGCCTGAGAAACTAGGGGGTTGGAGCCTCCTTCCAGTTGCAGCTGAAAATAAAGGAAGTTGGTGCTTCCAATGAATTTAATTCTTCAAGACATATAAGAAAAAGCATTATGTGGTTTTCTCCCGATTTGGGTTTCCATGTAAAACACTAGTGTACTGTGTATGTGTATGATTGTTCATTTGTTCATTGCTTATTTACTTTGCAGATATTGGATGATAATGCTTCATTGCTATAACACCTGGATTATATGGTTAAAAGGGATTAAATTGCTCTATTACTGATTCACCCCCCTTCTCAGTAATCCAACAAAAACATGTATATGGCTCGTGGGTAGTTGATGGATGCTCATACAACCCCAGATTTTGATATATATTCCATCTAATATTTATGAACAAAGAGGAAAACACCCCAGCAATAAAGACTTCAACCCAATGGTATTCAATTCAATCGGAGGGAGCTAAGCCAACAAGAAAATAATGAAATCAACCAGCAAGAATAATCAATCATCCCATGAACAGATCAACTTCCCATGGAGTGATAATTATAGTCCCTATAGATAATAATGCCTTAACAATTGTTTTAGATTCCTAGACATTGTACATTCAACTAACAAAACCAAATTTAGTAGCAATCGGTCTTCAACTTCGACGTGAAACAGACAATGGACATTAGACAGTGGTCCTGGCTCTTCATCTTCATTAAAAGAAAATTATAGGTAGCAATTAAACACATGGGAATCCATATCTCATCTCAAAAATGAAAAACACAAAAATTGTTTTCTCAACATAATGAAATCAAACACAACCAGTCACTAGTGAACTCATAAATTTTGTACTGGAAAACCAAATGAGAAAAACCAGCTTCAAATGGGGCTCAGTATTTTATTATGGAAATCTTTTGTTACACTGCATTCATGGCTTACTATGCCTCCTCCTCTCCTGGCCAAAATACCCCTTGCAAAATGAGAGTGAGGGAAGAAATAAGGAGAGTTGGGGGTAGGGGGAAGGCCAATAGACTAGACCTTTTGTTTCCCATTCCTCGACCTTCTCTCTTGTTCAATTATTAAATTAAATTTTATTTTTCATTTTCCTCTCATGTTCTCATTTTTTTCCTATTATATTTTTCAAATTTACATTCATTTACAAGGTTTATTGACCTTTATCAATTTTCAATTTAATCTTACAAGTATTGAGTCTTACACCCATTCGTCGGTCTTGATCCATTTCATATCACACCTCCCCATTGAGAGACTTTTGGTCCCCAAAAGCTCAAGGAAAATAATATGGATCATTGTATGTCTTCCTTTTCCTCTGGAACATGAATCTGACTCTAGCTTATGGAAATAGATCTGACTCTAGCTCTAGCTTTGGCTACTAGCTCTAGTCCCTCACTATGGATCTAGCTCTAGTTTTGTCTCACTTGTTCCTTCATTACAGAAGCCTCCTCACTGACTCTCAGCTCTACAATCTCCAAATCCGAACTCTAGACTCAACACTCATTCTCATCTCCCTCTCTGTCTTGGAGACAATCCATTTTGGAAATCATGAAGCCATGTCAAATGTTGGTGTATGTCTAGTGTGACCCTAGAAATATTCCATCATGTAACAACTCCTCTAAAGAAGTGTGGCTACATTCCTTTGCTAGGATCAATTTCTTCTCATCATGGAAACAAGCCTTCATTGTCATGTCACTCTAATGATCGATTTGTATACCCCTACATGTTGGTTGTAGGAGTTGGTCCATCCACTAGAAAGTCATTATTCAACCAATGGGTGATGAAAGAGATGGAATCCCATGCTTGAGATCCTTCTCTTCTCTCTCGAAATTCCATCACATAACTATGTGCTTCGTTGTTGAGGATGATCTCTTGTACTGCTACAACTCTTTGGGCCACATCTTCTCCTTTAATAGGAGACATGGGTAACTCATCACCTCCTTCTTTCTTCACTCTCCAAACTCTTCTCTTTGTTGTTCGGTTTTTGGGGTAAATCTCTAGGTGAATCCACCAACACTTTTCTTCCCAATGTCCACTCAACTTGCAGTGGTGGAAAATATTTATTTTTACAAGGATTGCTTGACATACTCCTCCTCTCCAAGTTCCTTTGAGAGTGTTTTTGGACTGGAGAAGCCTTCTTTCCCTTCAACTTCTAGGAACAATCAGACTTGCGGAACATGGATTTCTTCTTCCAATAGGTTACCTCATAATGGTCTTTTTTCAACAAAAAGAACATGCCTTTGCATACCAACAATTGTGTATGGTATGGCCTCTCTTCTTGTAGAAGAGACAAACAAGAAATGTCTTGTATAAATTGGAACTCTTGGTCTTCTTCTTCTTCTTTCTTTTGTTTATTAGTGTGTTGTTGTCTCGGGGTTCAGTTGTGGGTTGAGTCTGCAAACTCTCCTTCTTGTTTCTCTCCTTCAATATTTCACAAGAAGGTTGACGTGGTGGTGAGATGACACCTTCACTCACTATTGTTAGTCCTTCTCCTGATGAGCAAGCCAAATCTGACATGTTGTTTTCCTTCACGAAAATAGTTTTCTTCATGGTGATGGATTTTTCACTTCTACCATCAAATCCTAGGCCTTCATGCTTGGCCCAGGGTGTAGCTATAATGGGGGTCATGATTCCTTGTCTCCTCGTTCATAGCCCTTGTCCATCATATCCCAGTTTTATTAGAATTTTAGAGCCAATACCTCTAGTATGCTTCTCAAATTCTCCAAGCTGCTCTTGATAGGTGTCTAAGGAAGGTGATCTTACAAAGGTGGTCTCAGTCATGGTGCTAGTATCTGCAGTGGTCACGGAAGGTTGCCTTTCTTTTCTATGATCTTAGACAATTTCTTGAATCCTTTCCAAGGCCTTCTCCTTCTCTTCCAACTCTGGTTGCAACTGATCCATCATCTACATGAGCCTATCCTCTTGCCATCTATCCAATTGGATGACTTTTTCACCAAGGTACACAAGTTGTGCTCTGTGCTTGTCCCAATATGACATGATTTTTGTGAGGGTGTATTAACTAACAATTGGGAACATGTCTCCACATTCTTCTGCATATATTCCATCCTCTGGTTAAACATATTAACATGTGCCTTCAAGCTCTCGTTCTCTTGTCTAATATCGACATTGTTGGATCGTAAATCTTCAAACTTGTCTATGCTTTCTTTGCCCATGTTACGGTATACAATATTTTGTTCATGGTCCTGGAAGTTGTGTCTCGGTCAAGGATGAAATTTCTCTGATACCATATGATCCGTAAACAAGGTACTTATATCCCACTTGCTTCACCAACATGGATACCTTTGAAGGAATTTAATTTATGTTCTCTATCTCGGTCTTATATAGAGAGCTATGTTTACACAAAATCCATTAGGCCTATATTCATTTGTGCTTCTGTATAATCTCTCATCTATGTCTGTTGCAAGGCCTCTCCCTACTTGTACCTTGCACACTACAATCAGTCGGTGGCCCCTCTATTCTCAGGATTGTATGAACATGAGAAACCAGTAGTCAATGCAATGGTATATTCTTTATTCTTGATAAGCCATCCACTATTGTACCTCCACCTCTAATAACATGAAGTCTAGGAGCTAGGAAATCTATTCATCAATCATTTATCAATCCCATGTTCACCAAGCTTCATGAATCGACCAAGAGAAAATGAAGAAAATCACTCCACAGATGAATGGGTTGAATGGAAGTGGAGCTAAATTATTAGAGGGTGAATTGGATAACTAGTGGTGAAAATAAATATTTGAAGGATGAATTGGGAAACTCACACCCTATAAAAACACCCAGAAAACCTTTAGATACGCCCGACAACTTCTGAATTCACCCACTAACTTCTACATACACCTAGGCAAGTGGGAATTCACCCAACAACTTTAAATACCCCCCCCGGCTTATAAATGTGTCTGACAACTTCTAAATTTGCACAGGATTATAGAAATTCACCCAACAACTTCCAAAAACACCCATAAAGATCTAAAACATTGAGAAACCTCTTAGAAACATACAACATAATTGTAGCTCACACAAGAGGAGTCAAATGAAAATCATAAGATGAGTCGGAAGAGAGGCAAGTCAGGTCAGAATCCAAGAAAGTCCACCAAGTTAAATTGACCCAAGTCGGGTCGACCAAATGAGACAGACCAACTAAAAGATACCTCGGTCAAGGTGTGGGTGGATTGGGTTGACTATGGATGGTTTTCAGGAAAATGAGGAATGGGAAATCAACCAAGAAAGAAATTTTTCGAAAATGGGTCGACTTGGAATTAAAATAAATAATTAAAGGTGAATTTGACAACCAACCATGAAGGGAAACCTTGGAAAGTTGGATTTAACAACCAGCAATTGAAGAGAAAATGTGAAGGGTGAATTTGACATCTGATGGCATGGAAAAAAACGCTTTGAGGGAGTATTCAACAACCAAATGCATAGGAAAAAAATCTTGCAACAATTTTGGCAACCCATGATGAGTCAAAATTTCTTGAAGGTCAAGTCTGGCATTCAATGACAAAGGAAAATGTTTGGGGCAAAATTTGTAGTGGGTGAAACTATAAAAACATGTATATGGTTCATGGATAGCTAATGGATGCTAAGACAACCCCAATTTTTGATATATATATTCGATCTAAGATTTATGAGCAAAGGGGAAAACACTCTAGCAATAAATACTTCAACCTAATGGTGTTCAAGTCAACCAGAGGGAGCTAAGTCGACAGGAAAATAATGAAATCGACCAGCAAGATAAATCAATCATCCTATGAACAATTCAACTTCCCATGGAGCGATAATTACATTCCATGTAGATAATAACTCCTTAAAAATTGTTTTATATTCCTACGAAATGTGCATTCAACTAAAAAACCAATTTTATTAGCAATTGATCTTTGACTTCGACGTGAAATAGAAAATGGACATTAGATAGTGGTCATGGATCTTCATATTCATTAAAAAACAATTATATGCAACAATTAAACTCATGGGAATCCATTATCATCTCAGAAATGAAATAGACAACAAACTATTTCTCAACATAATAAAATCAAACACAACCAGTCACCAGTGAACTCAAAAGTTTTCCACTGGAAACCCAAACGAGAAAAACCATCTTTGAATGGGGCTCAGTCTTTTCACTATGGAAATATTTGGTTACACTACATTCATGTCTTATTATGCCTCCTCCTATCATGTCCAAAATACCCCTTTCAAAATGAGAGGGAGGGAAGAAATAGGGAGAGTTGGGGGGTAGGGGGAAGGCAGAAAAACCTGGCCCTTTGTTTCCCATCCCTCACCCTTCTCTCCTGTTCAATTATTAAATTACATTTAATTATGCATTTTCCTCTCATGTTCTCATTTTTGTCCTATTAGAATTTTAAATTTTACATTGATTTGAAAGGTTTATTAGCCTTCATCAATTGTCAATTTAATATCATAAGTATTGAGTCTTACACTCATTCGTCGGTCTGGATCCATTTCGGATCAGTAATGCACCTTCAACATTTCAATTCTTGATGGATTATATTTTCAAACCCTTCCTTAGAAAATCTTTGGAAGAGAATGCACAACATGTTGACATGGTCTTAAATCTATTAGAAGATAAAATAGTATATGCAAAGCCTTGCAAGTGTGCCTTTGGGGTTCAAGAAGTGGAATATTTGGGTCATATTGTATCTGATGAAGGTGTCAAATTATACCATAAAAAAATTAAAGTTGTGATGGAATGGCCAATCCTGAAAACCTTCAAGAATGTTAGAGGATTATTAGGATTGAGAGATAAACCACAAGTTTGTCAAGAATTGTGGTTAAATAGCAGCACCCATAACAACATTATTAAAAAAAGAGGCATTTTATTGGACTCAAAAAGTAACCAAAGATTTCGAAAAACTTAAGAAGGCCATGTGTACAACTCCTATCATGACCATGCATGACTTCACAAAAACATTTTATTGTGGAGTTGGATGTCGTGGGACATGGTATTGGTGTAGTTTTAATGCACGAAAGAAGGCCCCATGCCTTTGGAATAATCCAAGTTAAAGGAAAGATCGTATTCAAACCCATTTATGAAAAGGAAATGTTGGCCATATTTCATGTAGTTAAGAGAGGGTGTCCTTGCCTAATAGGAACACACTTCAAGGTAAAAATAATTCATGATAGTTTGAAGTAATTCTCGGAACAACAATTATCTTCAGAAGAGAAACAAAAATGGATTACAAAGATGCTAGGTTATTACTTTGAAATTATCTACAAAAAAGAAAAAGAAAATATGGTGGCAATTTCACTTTCAAGGAAAGAAGAAGACACAAAGGGCTTACTTATTGAGCACACACTTATACTGAGGGGGGGATGAACTAGTATAGGATAATTTTTATTTTTTCAAACATTCATCAACCATAAGAAAAACAATCATATATGATATCCATTAACAGTAGAACATGGAACACAAGATTTACGTGGAAACCCTTTTGAGAGAAAACAATAAAACATCTTTTTATAATTCTTTGTAAGCACCAACCTATTGGGGACACCAATCCCCACTAGTACAAATCCTGGTAGGCACCAAACTACTATGACAGATATTTATAGACACCAATCCCCAACATTAAGCACCAACTTAGCATGAGACACCAATCTCTTTGTTTGATTGGCATCAACCTACTCTTGCAGATCTTCGTAGGCACCAATCTACTGGACACATCAATCCACACCGCTAAGCACCAACTTAGCAAGAGATATCGATCTCTTTGTATGACCTGCACCAAACTTCACCAAGTCTACTTGCCACTTCTACCTTCACTAGGTATCCGTGTTGCTTCTACCTTCACCAGGTCTACTCACTACTTTTTCCTTCATTGAGTCTTCTCACCACTTCTACCTTTAATTTACTAGGTCTGACCAAAATTTTAATTTTCAAATGGTAACTTTCTCAAAGCTTTTTTTTTGGGCCTCTTCCAAACAATGAACATGTACAACATGCCACGTATCCAATTTTTCAAATATGATTCTAAAAGTGTTACCTGAGGTACTTCTATATGTCTCCTATATTCTCTGAAATTTTCATAGCCTGAAGATTCTAAAAAAGAAGTTATAGTGAAAATCTCAAGCTGGGATGTTTGAAATTGATCTTAGGACCATTCAACAACCCTACCTTCCACAAATAATATCTCATAAATTACAAAGAACCAACATCTTAAATTTCTACCACATGTACACCAAGATCTATCCTCTGTCTCTGTTAATTTTCAAGGCCTGAAACATTCCATAAAAATAATTTATAGTGAAAGTGTCAAGTTGACTTGTTTGAAATTGATTTTAGGAGCATTCAGGAACCCTAACTTTCATAGAGAATATATTTTAACGTATAGAAAAACAACATTTGAAATTTGTAACACATGTACACCAAGATATCTCCTTTGTATTTGCAAAGTTTCAAGGTCTAAAATATCCCATAAAATAAGTTATAGCAAAAGTGTCAAGGTGACCTTTTTGAAACTGATTTTGGGAGCATTTAGAAACCCTAACTTACACAGGGAATATCTCTGAAAGTATAGAGAACCATCATCTGAAATTTGTACCACATGTACACCAATATCTCTCCTCTGTATCTTCTGAATTTTAAGATTTGAAACATCCTAGAAAAAAGCGTTATCACAAAATTCCAAGATGAACACTAATCCATTTTTCACACACAAACTTTCTCTCAATCCTTTCTTTTTTATATATGTTTTCATAACCCTTCATGAAGGGACATGTCCCTTAATTAAATAATTAATTCCCAATACCATGGGGAAATACCCCAAACCCTTGGGTTTGAATCCACCATTTCACGTTTTACTTTTTCACATGCACCCTTTTTTTAATGTGCTTGTAGACCTATATATAAATCAATCTTGTAAATTCTGAGTGTATTGTAATGGCATAATATGACATCAATGACATCATTAATCATTTTAAATCAATAACAATAATTCCAATAATCTTCCCCTTTGTCATTGATGACAATCCTTGAATGAAACACATAGTCCATCAGGCATAGAAAAAAATATCCCCCTTCTGCAACTCTCCCCCTTTGACATTAATGGTAAAGAGATGCTCCCCCTAATCTTGTGCTTCTCCTTAATAACTTAGTGATGAGATGGATATTACTCCCAATTTCTTCTTGAGATATTCAAATGTCTCTTTGGGAAGGGGCTTTGTGAAAATCTCTACAATATGTTCTTTGGTGACAATATATTCCAATTTGAAATTCTATTCTGGTACTTATTCTCTTAATAAGTGATACTTGATTGGAATATTCTTTGCTTTTTAGTGCATAACATGATTCTTTTATTGCACTTGTGCTGTCACAAATTATTGAGATTTGGTGATCATATTCTACCTTAATATCTTTCAAAGTCCGCTTCATCCAAAGAAATTTGTGTGCAACATGTTGTTGTTGTTATATACTCGGCCTCTGTTGTGGATAGAAAAACTAAATATCATTTCTTGCTCAACTAGAACACTAGATTGTTGCCCAAAAAGAATGCTCCTACGCTTGTACTTTTCCTATCATCAACATTGTCTTCCCAATCCGCATCTGCATATTCTATTAGAGTAAAATCCTGACCTCTTGAGTACCACATTCTGAAATCCAAGGTACCCTTTAGATATCTAAATATTGCTTTCACTACTTGCACATGATTTCCTTTTGGTGCAGCTTGAAATTGTGCAACCAATACTACTGCTTCCATAATGTTCGGCCTTGATGTTGTGAGATATAGTAGGCTTTCAATCATTGACCTATACAATGTTTGATTTGCTTCGATGGATTCATCATCTTTGCTCAATTTTCAGCCTATGACCATGGGTGTGTTGACTGGTGCACAATCTTCCATTATAAACTTCTTCAACATTTCCTTCATATACTTGGTTTGTGAAATGAATATGCCTTTGTCAAATTGAAAAATTTGTAAACCAAGAAAAAATGACAATTCACCAAGCATAGACATCTCAAATTCATTTTGCATTTCTATTGCAAACTCTTGGCACATTTTGTTCATATTTCTTCCAAAAATGATGTCATCTACATAAACCAAAACAATCAACCAATTTTCTCCTATTGTCTTGATGTAGATATTATTGTCAACAATTCCTTTCTTCAAGCCTTGTTGTTATAAATATTTGTCAAGTCTTGAATACCAGGATATGGGAGCTTGTTTTAGCCCATAGAGTGTTTTCTTCAATTTGCATACATGATCCTTATTTTATGATAGTAAGAATCCTTTTGGATGTTCAATGCATACTTATTTCTCAATTTCCATTGAGAAATGCAGACTTGACATCCATTTGATAGACTTTGAAGTTCTTGAAACTTGAAACACCCAAGCTCCAAAAACATTATGATAGATTCTAGTCTTGCAAATGGAGCAAAGGTTTCTTCAAAATCAATACCTTCAACTTGAGAATATCCTTTGCAAATCAATCTTGCTTTATTTTTTTTTACTTGCCCATATTCATTCAACTTCTTCCTAAAAACCCACTTGGTTCCAATCACATTTTTATCTTTTGGTCTTGGAACATGTTCACATGTCTCATTATTCTCAATTTGATTTAGCTCTTCTTCCATGCCATCGATCAAATGTTTGTCTTATCTATCTTTTGTAAATTTGTTAGGCTCTATTTTAGATATCAAAGAGAATTTTGCATGTTCTAGTGCACTTTCTAGTCTTCTTCTAGTTTGAACTCCTATATGTTATCACCAAGAATTAAAATTTATGAATGATTGTTCTGGGAAAATATAGATGGTGTCTTTGTATCTTGACATTCTTCTTCTTCTTCTTCTTCTTCTTCTTTTCAACTTGGATCCTTTGTTTGAACACGTTCTTTCACATTCTGATTCCATGCTTCATCCACTTTCACATTGGCACTCTCTATGATTTTGTCTAATTCTTTATTGTAACATCGATAATCCTTTCTTATTTATGAATAACCAATAAAGATACCTTCATCATCTCTAGATTCAAAATTTTCCAAGTCCTCATCATATCTCTTTATGTCACACTTTCTTCTGAAAACTTTGAAGTATTTAATCGTTCTTGGTCTATCCTTCCATAATTCATAAGGTGTTTTGTTTTTGTTGACTATGAGTTTCCTTGTATTCAGAATGTAGACTGCATTGTTGGTTGTTTCTCTCCAAAACCTATCTGATATATTATCTTCATTCAAAACTTTTCTAGCCATATCTTGTACAATTTGATTCTTCCTTTCTACCACTCCATTCTATTGTGGATTTCTTGCAACTGAAAAATGTCTCTTTATTCCATGAATCTCACAAAATTATTCAAATTCATTTGAGATAAACTCACCTCCTATGCCTTATCTCAAGAACTTGATTTTCAAGTTAGTTTTGTTTTCAACCAAGGATTTGAATGCTTTGAACTTATCAAATGTTTTTTTCTTTTTTTTTTTAAATTTAACCCATTTCATTCTAGAGTAATCATCAATGAGAAATATGATGTATTTTTCACCTTGTAGACTTTGTGTTCTTGTAGGCCCACAAAGATCTATATGAACGAGTTCCAGTGGCTTCGTTGTTGAGTACTCCTTGATTTGAATCTTTCTCTTGTTTGTTTCCCATGCTAACATTACTTGCAAAGAGTCTTTGAAGGCTTAGCAATCTTTGGCATATTTCTCACTACTTGTTTGGTATTGATTTTTACTAGATTATCAAATTTTATATAGCCCATTCTTCTATGCCATAACCATCTCTCATCTATTTGTCCCATATAGGATTTTTCTCCCTTGATATCATTGAGGATATATACATTATTTGAGGTTCTATACGCATTTTCCACTAATATTCTTAGGCCTTTCTTCCTTATCTCACAACCTTGAGAATCAAATGTGAGAGTGTGTCCTTAATCACACATTCGACTAACACTGAGAATATTATGTTCCAAACCTTCAACATACAAGACATTATCTATTTTAGTCTTTTCATTATCAATACTAAGAGTACATTTTCTAGATATCCTTGTGGTAGGATTATCTCTAAATGTTACATTTCCTTTGTTTACTTCCTTATAAGTGTGAAACTTGTTCTTATCCCCTATAATGTGGCTTGATCATCCAATGTCAATGTACCATATGTTTCCTTTGTTTTTAGCATGAAGGGTGATTTGCACAAGCATAAATTCCCCCTTCTTATACTTTTATTGCTCCTAATTCCTTTTCCAAACTCATATGGGTTCTTTCTTTTGTTTGGCAAGGATATTGTAATGTCCATAATATTAACCCCATTTGTAATTGTACATATAGGATGGTGAGCCATTGGTACCAATTATAAATGTAAATGTACATATAGGATGGTGAGTCATTCGCACCAAGTTTTGGTTTTGCGTACACCTGAGTAGTGCGTGAGGATTGTTATCAAAGAAAGGGTGCACACATTTCATAGTGTTGCACACACTTGAGTAAGTGCGCGGGGATTATCTGGAAGTCCACATCATAACGTATGTATTTGAGGCTGGAGTGCCTGAGTGGTTATGGGGTTGGTGAATTGAGATGCAAAAAGTCTAGTGCGCCTATCCATGTAAAATTTAATCACACTCAAGTTATTAATAATATCACATCGCTATGCACAGACCTATCAAATGAAAAGAGATGGGGGCTAAACTCCACCGAAAAGGGAAAAGGGGGGACTTATGTCTTAGGGAATATTTTATTAATATTTATGAAAATTGTAATTTATGGATAATTATTTATCCTAAGTTCTTGAGGGATGGGAACAAGTCACCTTGTGGCTAAAGTTGATTTTGAAGGTGACAAGTGTCCAGTTTAAGCCATGTAATATATATTGTTGACCTTAGTGTATTTCGGGGGGGAGGGGGGAAGAAAATCATTCATCTCATTCCTTGATCATTCAGACCGATACACCTCTGGGGAACATAGAACTAACTGCCATGGTATAACCCTTTGCTTTGGAAAAATTGGTTTTTTGTCGAAGAGGCGGGTTGTCAGGCTCGTGAGCATATTCTCCAGGTGAGAGTTTTGCTGGGAATTGTTCCCTGGTGCGCTGGGAATTATTTTCAGTGCTCTTAGACTTCCTTTATAGCATGTTGTTGAATCCCTGGAAGGGGACTGGGGCAACAAAGTTATTGTTAAGAAGAGAAGGGGCTCACTTCCTTGGGTGGGATGGGCATGTGGGGAATGAGAGATTATAGGATATTTGTAGCAATGGGCACCTTGGACTGAACAATTATGTTGATTATCATACATTATAGCAGAATTAGGAATACTTTTTCACGGGTGGAGTGTAAGCCCCATCTCGGGGGTGACCTGTTGCTGAAATTATATGAGCAACATATTCTATGGTTGAGAGGAGCGTCTGATCTCTACGTGCAGTTGGTGACTTTTCATAAAAGATAAGTGTCATTTATGTGCTTGTCTCATTTACTGTGTGCTTAATTATCTATGTCTGATATGGGTTCAATTATTGTGTGATGTTGCATATAAGTAATTTTTTTTATTCTGTATAATGATGCTTGCAAATGTAAGTGTGGTGTTGATATTCAATATTCGTAGTCATACATGCGGAGTATGACAATTGTTATTATTTGTTCATGTTAATTTAACCTTATAATAATGGTCATGAGACTCTGAGGTGAGGTTAGAATGGTCATGTGCGCAGGGAAATACTTTGTGCGCACAAGAGGTTGGATTCACTCATGTGCACATAGAATCAATTCACGCAAAAGAAGAACATAAATTTACGTGTGATGCTAGAATGGTTTTGCATGTAGTAGTGATCACATGATCAAACTGGATTACACACATAGTAATGTTGTGTGCTCAGTATACTTGTGCACCCAATTGTATTGTGTTACTTCCACTATTATAAGTTGCATCATAATTTAAGAGGAAACTTTGTGTGGCACGACCTAGCTTGGGGTCGAGCGCATTTATTCAATTATTTATGCACAGACCAATGTTATAGAGTAGAATCTGCACACTAGATTTTGGAGTAGTGTTGATCAGTAGTAAGTTGGGTACATTACAAGTTTGTATCATATCATTTTGTTAGTGCTAATAACAGGGTACATTACAGGTATATTCTTCCTTGTTTTTTCTAGAAGTTTCCACTAGGCCACTTCTACAAAAATGTTTTATGTGCTCATAGTTGTTGCACTTATAACATACAAAATTGTAATTAAATAATGAACAAAGTCAATTATAGTTTCTATTTGAGAACCCATAAGTACATATGTTTTTGTTCCATACATTATTATTTCTTGCATATACTCTATAATCTATTGCTTTATGACCAAAGTGATTGCAAGAAAAACAATAACCAAGGAAATGGTTTTGGTACCAAGTTGTGCAAGGCCATGTTGGTGGGTAAGATCTATTGGATTACTGATAGGGGGGGTGAATCGGTAATAGATCAATTTAATCCTTTTTCACCATAAAATGCAAGTGTTATATCAATGTAGCATTATCATCCAATAGTTACAGAGTAAATAAACAATGAACAAATGAGAAATCACACACATACACAGTACACCAGTGTTTCACGTGGAAACCCAAAACGGGAGAAAACCACAGAATGATTTTTCTTATATGTCTTTAATAATTACATTCATTGCAAGCACCAACTTCCTTTGTTTTCCAACTACAACTGGAAGGAGGCTCCAACCCCCTAGTTTCTCAGGCTACAACCTGAGGGAAGCTCCAACTCCCCAATTCTATGGCTACAACCAGAAGGAGGCTACAACCCCCTATGTTCTTCGACTACAACTGAAGGTGGCTACAACCACTTTTCCTTGCCCTGTTCAACTGCCTTGATGTATAAGTAGAATGATGAAGCCACTATCACACTATCACTATGATATATATTGTTGTAAACATGTACCAATCAACCTACACCAAACAACATGTACCAATAACCTGAACCATGCATCAACCTGTACCTCAACCTGTAATCAACATGTACCATAAACAAGTGCATCAACCATACACCAACCTGTACCAAACAACCTGTAATCAACCTTATCAACCAAATATGTACCAAGTACCATGTACCAAGTATGTAGAAATCATGTATCAACTATGACTCATCAAGATGTACCAACATCATCAACTATAAACCTCATGTATGTGCCAACTCATTAACTACTTGTCTCAACCATGTACCCAACATGTACGGCCTCAACCAAAATCCCTCATCAATTTCATCATCCAAATATGATTTGTAACTCTGTAATAGAACTGGTGTATATGATCACATACCTACAAACCTTCCTTAACTTTAACAACAAGAGACTAGCATTTTCATCAAACTTTACTTTAGTCTCACATGACTAGTTTTGGATTAGTCAATAACCCTAACTTGAACTAATCATAACTATGTACCTATAATGAATAAAGATCTGAAAATAGTACACAATTTTCTTCAGTTTGTTTTATGCAATTCCTCCAGGTGTCACTACTTGGAACCTCGCAGAAAAGGAGTTATAGCAAAAATGGCATACCTTGTTGAATTATGGATTATTCTAGAGAGCAAACTTGTAGAGAGAGCCCCACATAGAATATTTGTTGTATGGATATGAAAATTGTACACTGAATACTAAAGACTGTACAGTAACCAAACATTTGTTCTTACTGAATTTGGATATTTTATGAAGACGTTATGACTGTTTTACCCGAAAAACATGTTTTAGACTAGTTTAAGGACTAGCCACAAACCCTATTTTCCATGAAGTGTAACTCCAAAAATAAAATGACCCACAAGATGAAATTTATATCACAGCTACTTGGATATGTTTCCTCAACATCCTCCCAATTTCACGGTTTGAATCATTCTATAAAAAAAGTTATTGCAAAAATGGTGAGATGACCTGTAAATAACATACCTTAGAAAGCATCATCAAAAGAATTTATCATCCCTTGAATTTTGGTCTTCTTTACTTCACCTTCCCTCTGAAATTTGGCTTAGATATCCTTTGGTTACCTCAGTCACTTGTAGATATTCAATATGCTCAAGTGTTATTCAAATGAGATAGCCTTTCCTCTTATTTATACTTTCATGTAGCTTCCTCAAGGGGTTACCTTTTAACCATCTTAATCCACTTTCCTTATTTTAGGGCTAACCCACTTCTAACCACTTGTCCACTTAGTAATTTCTCCATTAACTTTATTATTTAAATAATTTATTTTGCATCCTCTTTTAATTATAGTACAATCATCACTTCATTTTATTATATAAATAATTTCTTCTTTGCAAACACTTTGACTACTTTGACCTTTTTAGGCTTCTAGATGACTCATGAGGGTTATCCAACTTCACATGGCCATAACTCTCTAACAGTGAGGAGTTATGTGACATTCCACATACCACTAGAAATGGCATGACATGTGATATCCATCTAGAATAGTCTTGCCTGCAAATATATCAAAACTCATACCATTATTCATCAAACAAACTTGGGTCCATTACCCAAACCTGGGTTCTCCAAATTCTCATGGCCATAACTCTCTAACCGTGGGGAGTTATGTGACGTTTTGTTGGCACAGGGGTAGACCCCTGGTTCAAAACTTAACAACACACTAGACAAACCTTGACTATCGACCCTTTCAGAAACACCTGCGAAGCAGGTGAAGTCTATCCCGAGGTAGAAGCAGGGGGGTTACAGGATGCAGATGTCTGTAACCAGGCTGGGACATAGATATGTGATAATAACACTTTGCAGAGTATTTTGTTTAACGCTTAGAAGGTGATGTGCATTAGTTCATTAACCTTATTAACATCATAGAACATACCCAAAGATAGATCAATGCAGTAAAAATGAATGATAATACACTTTAAACACTTAGCACTTAGCATTGTGAATTAGATCTAGCATTTTAACATAAGAAAAGCACTTAAGCCAAACATACATTCTAATCTAAGCACTAAGCATATTCATAACATAAATAACATAGCACACAATAACCATAAGACACCAGATATATGTGGTTCAACCCAAGATGGGGTTACATCCACCAATCGCTTCGCTTCTTTATTATTCGCCAATCTCTTACATTCAGTTACTCATGTGTACTAAGCCACAGATTCGAGCTTCACATAAGACAGGAGATCTGTGCAATGATCCCCAGATCCTCCATCCAAAACTAGGCTAGGACACAGAGCTAACTCCCTATCGAACACAAAGCCTTAATGCACATACATTCATTTGCACAAAGCAACTCGAACTACTTGCACTTAGCTACCTACTTTTACAATACAGTCTTTTTTATTTATACTTTTACAAATTCTTACAATAAGGCCTAAACATGGGAAAACCCCATCGGTCGACATCCCATAACCCATTATAAAAACCCTAAAGAACCCCTTACTGGGTCCACATAGCCCACAAATTAAGTGAGATCCGCGATCTCAGCTCCACCTAGGTGCTCCTTCGACCATCGTGTCGAAGTCCAAAACTGGGTCAAAGCTCACCGAAGTTCCCCAAAACTTGGTCGAGAGCCAACAGGCCCCCAACACTCACCTGTGACTTATCCCAAGTCACTTAGGCTCGGACATTGTTTCTTCGAAGGCCTCGATCTTAACTCGAGCTACCTCAACTTCCTGCTTCTTTTGAACCTCCTGCTCAACGAGTTCCTGGATCATCTTCTTTGTAACATGCCCTTCCAGGTGCTATTCTACTTTCAGGATCTTTGGTAAACTGACATCTTTGTGAACATCCATTGTTTCTTTCAACTGTAATAATGTAGTCTGAACTTTCTCTGAACTTTTCTCTTTATGACTTCCTAACATGCCCTTAGTCTCTTAACTTTTTTCATAGTTTTCTTTCCTTATGTTCATCCCTTCAACGTTAGCAATCATCCTTGGACAATCCTCAACCTCATGACCAACAATATTACAACAAAGACAAATAGGACCTATGCCAAGGCATTCCTTATCAAGGTGTCTTAGTCTTCTACAGTTATAACACAAAGTTAATCCTCTTTTTCTTTTAAATATTCCCCAACCTCTTTTGTTCTGCGCACTTCCTTTAGGATCATAGTGTTGGACCTACAATCTGCAAAAAACATTTCTAGGTTCCTGCATCCACTTATTAGTCCAAAAACTCTCTCTATGCATAGGAATAACATATCTTTCTTCATTTCCATTTAATTTACTCAAATCAACTATTTCTTTCAACTACGCCCTAGCCTTCAGACTAGGATAGAATATATTAAACATACTTAGGTTCATGTTTTCAAACAAAAAAAAAATCAGTTATATTTCTTTTACTAAAGCACAAAGCTTGCTTCTTTAGGATCTTACCTCTTTTCTTCAAATCAGATTTCTTTCTTAGCACAAAGCTTCGAAATTCGAGAAGAGTACTGCGCACTTCAGCAGCAGATCTATGCACAGAGCTTATATTTGTATTTTCTTCAGTTCCCAGCAATAATTGTTTCAGGTCCTGGCAACAGAACAATTTGTTGGCACAGGGGAAGACCCAGGGTTCAACGCTTAGCAACGCACCAACAAAACCCCAACTATCAGCCCTTTCGAAAACACCTGCGAAGCAGACAAAGTCTCACCTGAGGTAGAAGAAGGGGGGATTACAGGACATCGATGTCTTTAACCAGGCTAGGTGTAATATACCAGATATAAAAAGTATGCAGAACATAAATAAAATTCTAGAAATGGCAGAACAACAACAATATAACCAGAACAATCACCACAATAGCACTGAAATGATATAAGAATAACAATAGAAATAACACTTTGATTCTGAAATCAATGTTCACGGGCCTCTTCAAGGGGGCAACCTCCACTTGAGCAGAGATCTATTACAATAATATCCAAGCTAGGGTTCCCATACCCTCGACTCCTATTTATACTAAAGATGTCTATCAAAAGAAGAATCTAGAGGAAGATCCTTCTAGAAGCGGAAGCTTCTATTAGGTCTTCTTACATTCAACTTATTCTATTTTATTGCAAGGCCTTATTAATATTGAACTTTATTCCATCTGAATATATTGTTCTACCTATGTGCGGGTTAGGACCCTAACATGTCTTCCCCCTTAAAAAAATCCTTGTCCTCAAGGCTTGAGATGTGGAAATTGTTGCAGAATGGTAGATGGTTCCCAAGTGACATCTACTGGAGTTGTATCTTTCCACTAAACTAACACTTCCTTGATCGTTATTTGATGCAGGTGATTCTCACGCTGGTCCAAAACTACTTGTGGATGTAGCCAAATAGATCCTTCTTCAACTAACTCGGGAAGGTTGGTTTGAATTTGGCACTTAGTTCCATTCACCTTCGTTAAGCATGAAACATGAAAAACAGAATGTAGCTTCGAATGACTGGGCAAAGTTAACTGATAGGCCACCTGTTCCACACGCTTGAGAATGGCATAAGGACCATAAAATTTGGGCGCTAGCTTCTGACAATGCTTGACCTTGAGGTAATTTTTCTTGTAAGGTTGCATTCGAAGAAACACCTGATCCCATTATGCAAATTGGAATTCAGAGTGACCTTGATCTGCTTGTTGCTTCATGCAATTTTGTGCCATGACCAAATTATCTTTGAGGGTACGAAGAATAGCCTCTCGAACTATAAGTGTTTGGTCAACCGCCTGGACCTTCGAGACACCCGGTAGGTATGAGAGAACTGAAGGTGGCTTCTGTCCATATACTGCTTCAAAAGGAGTCATGCGTGTAGTTGTATGGTATGAAGTGTTGTACCACCATTCAGCTAGGGGTAACCATTGAGCCCACTGATTTTGCTTTTCCGAGGAGAAACACCTCAAATATGTTTCCAAACACTTGTTGACAACTTATGTTTGACCATCAGTCTGGGGATGATAAGATGTGTTGAGATGCAATTGGGTGCCTTGTAGCTTGAACAGTTCTTGCCAAAAATTTCTTGTGAAAGTTGAGTCGCGATCAGAAACAATAAAGTGTGGCATGCCATGAAGCTTGAAGACCTGATGCATGAAAATTTGAGCCACCGTGGATGCTATAAACGGTTGTTGAAGAGTGAAGAAATGAGCATACTTGGAAAGGTGATCAACAACCACCATGATGACTGATTTATTTCCCGATTTGGGTAAGCCTGTAATAAAATCCATAGAGATATCCCTCCAAATAGCAAGTGGAATCGGAAGCAGTTGTAGTGTGCCCGGAGATTTTACTGTTTCTCCCTTGTTGCATTGACACACATCACATTCAACGACAAAATTATGAATGTCTTGTTTCATACCATCCCAGAAAAAAGAACATTTGACCTTGTCATAGGTTTTGGTGAACCTTGATTGCCCCACTGTGGGTGTAGCATGAAGCTCAGAAAGTACCATGGATTTAAGCTTTGATTGTTTACTTAAATACAAACGGGCTTTGTATCGAAGCTCATCATGGATCCAAGAGTGCCCTGGGGAAGCTGGAGCATTGGACTGCAATTGTTGGATCAGATGCAAACTTTTTGGATCTTGTAGCCATTCCTGGCGAACGACTTGGAGCCAATCTGGTAAAATGAAGGAAAGAGAAAAAAGGGATCCTTCGTCTTCATATTTTCGGGAAACTGCATCCACAACCACATTGTCTTTGCCTTTCTTGTAAATGATCTCATAATCATATCCAAAGAGATTAGTCACCCATTTTTGTTGCTTCGGGGAGGAAATGCATTGTTCCAGAAAATACTTCAGGCTTTGATGGTCTGTCTTAATTTGGAGGCATTTCCCCAATAGATAAGGGCGCCACATATCAATGACATGCAGAATAGCCAACATTTCCTTTTCATAGATTGATTTCCCCAAATTTATTTCAGATAGTTGCTTGCTGGTAAAGGCCAAAGGCCGACCCTCTTGCATAAGGACAACACCAATTCCTTTCCCTAAAGCATCACATTCCAAGACAAAGGTCTTTGTGAAATTAGTAAGGGCCAGGACTAGAGTGGTGCACATGGCCATCTTCAAGGTTTGAAAATATTGAGCAGCGGCTGGGGTCCAAGTGAAAGAGTTATTTTTTAGGAGAGTAGTGAGAGGTGTTGCAATATTTCCATAATTCTTAACAAACTTGTGGTAATAACCTGTTAAGCCCAGAAATCCACGCAAGATTTTGAGACTCTTTGGGTGAGGCCAATATTTCATAGCTTCAATCTTTTTAGGATCCACCCTGACGTTGTCCTTGCCAACCAAATGACCCAAGTACTCTACATCTGAGGCGCCAAAATAACATTTAGACTGTTTCAGGAAAAGCTCTTGCTGAGAGAGTAGATGGAGAAATCGATCCACATGAGTAAGACGGTATGTCCAGGTTTTCCTATAGATGAGGATATCATCAAAGAAAACTAAGACAAAATGACATAGAAAAGGACAGAAGACATGATTCATGAGGCTTTGGAAGGTGGAGGGGGAATTACACAAGCCAAAGGGAATGACCAAAAACTCATAGTGGCCCTCATGAGTTTTAAAGTCAGTCTTGGGAATGTCTACCTCTTCCATACGTATCTGGTTGTAGCTCGAACGAAGATCAATTTTAGTAAAGAATTGAGCACCACTCAATTCATCTAGGAGGTCATCAATGACAGGAATGGGAAATTTGTCTTTAATGGTAAGTTTGTTGAGGGCACGGAAGTCAGGACACATTCACCAAGAACCTTCTTTCTTCAGGTCCATGACCACCGGAGAAGAGTAGGGGCTCGTACTAGGGCGGATAACGCCTGCATTAAGGAGTTCCTGGACCATTTTCTCAATTTCATTTTTTTGGGAAAAGGGATGATGATACGGATGGATATTGGGAGGAAGGCTTCCGGGTACAAAGGGAATGGAATGATCATGAACACCACGGGAAGGAGGGAGTCCCTGGGGAGTGGAAAATACCACTTGATGTTTAGAAAGGATGGCTTGGAGGTCTTGCGGCACCGAGGGTGTCTCTGTTGTTTATATGGCATGGAGTTGGGAAATAACACCAGAATGACCTTTTTTGAGCAGCTTTTCCATGCAATGGGAACTAATGATCTTAGGTGAATTGACGATGATGCCTTGAAACTTATATTGGTGGCCCTCCTGGTCAAATTGCATGGTTAATTCCTTGAAATCCATGAGAATGGGACCCAAAGTCCTTAGCCAGTTTGCACCCAACAAAATGTCACAACTGCCCATGTCGATAGAAAACATATGATATTTCAGGTGGTAGTCACCAATTTGGAGATGCACATTTTCACAATGCCCTCCACATTTCATGGAGCCACCATTAGCAATCATGATTTGGAAATTATTGACGGCGTGGATGTAGCAATGAGTTTCTTGGGCAATGCAGGGATGAATTAAATTATGGGTGCTTCCACTATCAACCAGAATGATGACCTTTCGATGCTTGATGTAACCGATTAGCTTGAGGGTTTGGGGAGCGGAGAAGCCAGTGAGAGAATTGAGGGAAATGACCGGTTCTACTTCAGGAGGGTCTGAGGGAGGGGTTATGTCAGTGGTTTCTGGTGACTCAGACACAAGGGGAGTTTTAACATCCTCTTCCGAAATATCCTCGGATATGGCCATAAAAATCTTTTTTTCCTTACACTTGTGGCCCGGGAAATATTTGTCATCATAGTTATAACAAAGGCCTTTGAGTTGGTGTTCAACCATTTCAGCCCTGGTCAATTTTTGGATCTTTAGTGGAGCAAAGGGAGTAGTGGGATTTACTGGTTTAGGGTGAGGGATAAAGGCAGGTTTCCAGTTTTGAGAAGATACAACCTGGTGTGCTTCTTTAGCTCTTTTAGTAGCCTCCACCGAACTCTGAGGTCGAGCCATGAGGACATGGGCCCAAATCTCATCATTGATTCCACTGATAAAACACTCTTGGAAAAAGGCATCAGACATGCCCTCTGTCCGAAAAGTCAAGCGCTCAAAGGCAGCTATAAAGTTTTCCACTATTCCTGATTGTTTCAACTTTGTCAAATGGCCCAAATGGTTGGTGTTAGTGTCAAAGCATTCATAAATCTCTGTCACAAAGTGTTTCCAAGCAATATACCCTTGACGAGAAGTTTTTCTCCATTGCCACCATTGCCAACATTCTTGATCTAGATGGAGAACACCATATCGGAGTTTGGCCAAGTCATTTGTAATGTCATATAAAGAGAAATAATGATCCATTTGGGTTACCCAACCAGTGGGGTCTGAGCCATCCAATTTGGTCACATCCACCCGCGGAAGGCGTAGGTCACATTGAAAGTGATGGTGCTGAAAGTTATGGGAATGAGAGGAATGTTCACCTTCAGTATGTGGGGTTGAGTCAGAGGAAGGGTTATCTATAGGGATATGAAGCTTGGTGTAGAGTGATAAAAAGACAAATTCAAGTTGGGTGGTCAAGTATTGTTTGATTTCCTCCATTGAGGAATGCATGGTTGTATTGATGGCGAAAACATTGGCACTGAGTTGTTTCACTTCTTGTTGGGTCTCGATGAGACTAGATTGCAAGGTATTGAAGCGAGCTTCCAAGTCTTGGCTATGGGTATGGGCCATGAGGATGAGGGAACCGAAAAGGGGTGGGTGGTGTCAAAAATGTTGCCAAAAAATGATATGTATGAATGTGATAAGGGAGAAGAGATGAATCTAATGGAATAGGTCTCAAATAATGGTGAAAAAAATTCCAGACTTTTTTTTTGTTTTTTTGTTTTTTTTTACACCTGCGGAGTTATACTCCGGTCTAAAGAATATTGCAATGATGAAATGCCCAAATGCATAATCAGGAATAAAAGTGTAGTTACTTGGCAACCCGAACACAGTTGTGCGGCAATAGATCTTGTCTGTTTTAATTTGTTTATGTTTTTGTCCCCAAGGGTTAGGTATTCAAGGGTTCTATAGACAAGGGTTTGCCCTGTGCTATAGCTCTCTAATATACGTGCAGGGTCAAACAGTAGTACTCGACCCAATATCTCAAGGTAGTAACTAAGGAGGATATACCGTACCCTTAGCCGTACTACCCGACTACCCAAGTACTAGAGAGTATCTTCCCAAGTGTTGTTCTCGGTGGCACTATAGAAGTCATGCGGCCGATCGGTTTATCTAAAGAGGGCTTCAGGAGATCTAGGTCGATCCATACACAGGTGTTGTCTGATGTGCTACCACTCGAAGGGGTACCAACAGGGGTTACAAGGGTGGCCAACAGATGTGCACTTAAGAACCACTTATATTTCCTGCATGTATGAATCCCTCAACCATGGGTTTATGCACGTAACGACAGATCTTTGTGGCTTAAAGACGTCGGAGTACGTCTCTACCCTGAAAAAAAAAATTACCCACAATTTCTACCAAGGAAAGTACTCTAATACCAGTTGTAATATACCAGATATAAAAAGTATGCAGAACAAAAATAAAATGCTAGAAATGGCAGAATAACAACAATATAACCAGAACAATCACCACAATAGAACTAAAATGATATAAGAATAACAACAGAAATAGCACTTTGATTCTGAAAGCAATGTTCACAGGCCTCTTCGAGGGGGCAACCTCCAGTTGAGAAGAGATCTATTACAATAATATCCAAGCTAGGGTTCTCATACCCTCGACTCCTATTTATACTAAATATGTCTATCAAAAGAAGCATATAAAGGAATATCATTCTAAAAGCGGAAGCTTCTATTAGGTCTTATTACATTCGACTTATTCTATTTTATTGCAAGGCCTTATTAATATTTACCTTTATTACATCCGAATATATTGTTCTACCTATGTGTGGGTTAGGACCCTAACACTAGGACACAGATCTGTGATAATAACACTTCACAGAGTATTATGTTTAACACTTAGAACGTGACGTGCCTTATTTCATTAACCTTATTAACATCGCAGAACATACCCAAAGATAGATCGGGGTAGTAACAATGAATGATAAGGCACTTTAAACACTTAGCATTGTGAATCGAATCTAGCATTTTAACATAAGCAAAGCACTTAAGCCAAACATACATTCTAATCTAAGCACTAAGTAGATTCATAACATAAATAACATAGCACAAAGCAAACCATAAGACACCAGATATATGTGGTTCACCCCAGGATGGGGCTACATCCACCAACCGCTTCACTTCTTTATTATTCGTCAATCTCTTACATTTAGTTACTCCTATGCACTAAGCCACAGAGTCGAGATTCGCATAATACAGGATATTTGTGCACTAAGCCCCAGATCCTCCTTCCAAAACTAGGTCAAGACACAAAACCAACTCTCTATTGAGCACAAAGCCTTAATGCACATACATTGGTTTGCACAAAGCAACTCAAACTACTTGCACTTAGCTACCTACTTTTACAATACATTCTTCTTTATTTATACTTTTACAAATCCTTACAATAAGTCCTAAACATGGGAAAACCCTATGGGATGACATCCCATAACCCATTATAAAAACTCTAAATAACCTCTTATTGGGTCCACATAGCCCGCAAATTAAGTGAGATCTGTGATCTCAGCTCCACCTGGGCGCTCCTTCTTCGATCATCATGTTGAAGTCCAAAAGTGGGTCAAAGCTGACCAAAGTTCCCCAAAACTTGTTTAAGGGCCAACACGTTCCACATACCACTCGAAATGAAATGACATGCACGATCCATCTAGAATAGTCTTACCTTCAAATATATTAAAACTCATACCATTATACATGAAACAACCTTGGGTCCATTACCCAAACCTTTGTTCTACCGAAATTCACTACCAGACTTTTTCCAAGGGTTGACATCAATTACTAAGGGTTGAAATCAATCTACAATATCACCCTCCAATGGTTGACATCAATGACAACCAACAATCCATACCAACTGTCCATCAACCTAAGCCTATTATCCGACAATATCCCCCTTTGGCATTGATGGCAACACTTAGTCATGATAGCATTCATGCTTATACTCCTCATCAATGTTTATATCTCTCCCCCTTTGACATAAATGGAAAAGAGTATCTTCCTTTGGGGTTGTGCCCCCTGATTGAACTCTCATTGGGTTTCTCCCCCTGTCTACAGGACATTGTGCTCTCTCTCCAAGAATTTCTATCCTGCATCTGATAAATCTCTCCCCCTTTGTCATCAATGAAAAAGGTATCTTTCCATCTGGGGCTTCTCCCCCTAATTGAACTGTCCTTGGGGATACTCCCCCTAACTGAACTCTTCTTGAAACTAATCCCCCAACCTAAATTTTCCTCTTTATGGTGCTTCCTTATGTAAATCTAAGACATATAAGATAAGAATTCAAAAGCATTCATTTTGGAGTATAAATTACTCTGAGTCTCTGGAGAAAATACTCAAAGGCTTCCCTTGGAAGCGGTTTTGTAAATATGTATGCCACTTGTTCTTTTGTGCCCACATATTCAACTATGATGTTCTTCTATGCAACTTGTTCCCATAGAAAGTGATACTTTATTGGAATGTGCTTCTTCTTGGAGTTCATCACCGGGTTCTTTGAGATATTGATGGCGCTTGTATTATCATAATAGATTGTAATGGGCTCATCATAATCAACCTATATATCTATCAAAGTTTGTTTCATCCATAGAACCTGAATACAACATCATGTTGTTGCAATATACTCTGCTTCGGCTATAGATAAAGATATTGATGATTGTTTCTTGCTTAGCCAAGATACTAAACACTCACCTAAGTAGAACACTGCTCCATTGATTCTTCGTTAGTCATCAATGCAACCTGCCCAATCTGCATCTGTGTAGGCAATAAGTTATCGATCCTTTTCTTTTGGATACCATAATCCAAACTCTTATGTTCCTTTGAGATATCTTAAAATCCTCTTTACTGCTAAGACATGTGATTCCTTTGGTGCTACTTGAAATCGTGCCACATGTCCAACTGCCTGCATTACATCTGGTCTAGATGTTGTCACATATAGTAAGCTACCAATCATTGACATGTATTGCCTCTGGTCTGTAGACTTTGAATCATCATATTTTCTCAACTTGCAACTGGTTTGCAATATTCCATTTCGAACCTCTTTAGCATTTCTCTGATATACTTAGTTTGAGAAATAAAAATTCCTTGGTTTCTTTGACATATATGAAGACCCAGAAAGAAGGATAGTTCTCCGAGTAATGACATTTCAAATTCATTCTGCATACCCTTTGCAAATTTCTAGCTTAACCTATCATTAGTACTTCCAAAAAAAATATCATCGACATAAATTTCAATTAATAAAATACTACCTTGAGTTACCTTGATGTAGAGGTTGATGTTTTCACTTCCTTTCCATAGTTCGTAGGGATTTTTTTCATTGTTGTTTCTGATCATTACTCTATTTTGAATGTGAATTGTTGTGTGCACTGCATGTGTCCAAAAAATATCTGTCAATTTGGAATCCATTAGCATTGTTCGATCCATTTTCTGTGTAATTATCATTCATTATGATAATGTTCCTTTGTCTCTGAACCACTCTTTGAACCAATATATGAATCCATACTGTCCAAGACTCTACTTGTGCAACTGTCCATAATGTTGACCCATTTATCACTATACTATCATGAAGTCTTGATTAATCCATCAAATTCTACTTCTGCTAACTGACTTCTCTGGATCTGTCTTCTCAAACTCTACAAGATACTCGAAGGATGGTTATTTGGTTTGTCACAACTATCGCATAGAATCCCCCTTGTCTAATATTCATATTACCTGGGAGTCTCTAAGTTGTATGGCTCAGAACAATTCCTTATCTGATGTGTATTCATCATCATCTTCATTGGTAGATCCATCATTTCTCTGAGCTCAGACTTCTTTCTTTTTGTCTGTGGATTCATCTTTCACTACAATGCTTGAAAGTACAATCTCTTGAACCTGTTCCTTATTTACCTGTTCTTCTTTTCTTCCATTTATTTTCCAAATCTTTCTTTATCTGGCATCTTTCTTTTTCTCTATAGAATTTTCTTCATCTCATTTTATTGCCAATCTTGCGATCTCTGGGACCTGGTCTTTGTTCACTCGTGCTTCGTGTTTTCTTATACATACTTTCTTATATTTGATATCAGTGTTCTCTTTCATGGAAGTATCAATCATGCTTCTACAATCACTAGCTATGTGTCCATAGTTATGACATTTGTAACAGTCAATGTTACATGGAGCCACATATGCACTTCTTGCTTGAACATTTCTTTTATAATCCCTACAATCTGCAACCTTATGTCCAAAATTTGTACAATAAAAACAATGAACATAAAAGAAATTTGCATACCTGGGAGTGAATGATCTTCTTTGTGGTGTAGTCTTTCTGAATGTATGCCTTGACTAATCATGATCATGATTGAAGCTTCTTTGTGGCTTGAACATGAATGGTCTTTTTGAAGATGTATCTTCAATAATTTTCTTAGATTCTGGTTGACCATGATTCCTTACTTTGAGTACTTCTGCATAACTCTTTCTATTTTATTCATTTTTCTTTTCTAGCAACCTTGGGTGCTTCTCTTCATTCTCTATAATTGATGTGGATGTTTCTGTCTCTTCAATGTTCTTGTTGAGCTTGGCAATTTTACTTCTCAATGTGACAACTTCTTCTTCAAGCTTCTCAACCTCTTCTTCTTTCTTCATTATCTGAGACTTCATGATGACTTCTGTTCTTTTCGCTTCTTCAAGCTGAATTTTTAATGTGATTATTTCTTCTTCAATTCCTTTCTCTTCTTGACCAAACTCTACCTCAAGCTAGTTTAGATCATTAGTTATTTCCTTAAGATGATCTGTCAATATCTTCTCTCTCATTTCTTCGTCTTCCTTATGTGCTTCTATGTTGGATTCTAAATATTGCTTTTGATATTCAAAATTTTCTTCGATCTTTCAGGCTTCTTCTCGCTGAGTTCTTAAGTTCTCGATGACCTATTGGGCTTCTTAAAAAATGTGAACACTTTCATTTTGTTTCATAAATTCTTTCTTGAGTGACTTGTTTTCTTCTCTTAGTTCATCTAAAGCTCTAATCAATTATGCTTCATAATTTTCTTCCTTTTCAATTAGTTTTTCTATCTCATTTCCTTCATGGAATTCTATTTCAAGATGTCCGCATTTTTCACAATTAAAGAAAAACAACATACCTCTGGTCATTATGTACTCTTCATCTTCTGAATCTGTTTGACATGGTGAACATAATTCTTCTTGATTTGTATCTGCATCTTCTTTGTCATTTTATGAATCTGTGATGGGTGAAAAATATATGTCATGTAACTTATCCCAAAGTTCTTTGGTTGATGAACATTTACCAACCTTTTCTCTTAAGGGATTATGTAGTCCTTCCCAGATGAAATCCATTACTATTTTGTTATTCTTCTTCAATTCCTTATTGGTTGCAGTCTTTTCCCTTTTTTAACTATCATATCCTGTAACAAGTGATGTCCAAATATAATGTCCCTGTGCCTGTAAAAATACTTTCTTCCTTCTACACCACATCTCATACTTAAAACCATTATGAACATTAAACATTGGTCCTCCATTCTCAGAATAATCCATGATTTCATTCCAATGGTTAAAATGTTTCCTGAAGGAACCAGCTATGATACCAATTGTTGGATAACTAAGAGAGGAGGTGAATCAACAATAGAGAAATTTAATCTTTTTTCACCATAAAATGTAAGTGTTTTATTAATGTAGCATTATCATCCAACAGTTGCAGATTAAATAAATAATGAGCAATCACACACATACACAGTACACCAATGTTTTATGTGGAAACCCAAAGTGGGAGAAAACCACATAATTATTTTTCTTATATGTCTTTAAGAATTGCATTCATTGGAAGCACCAACTTCCTTTGTTTTCCAGATGCAACTAGAAGGAGGCTCCAACCCCATAGTTTCTTAGGATACAACCTGAGGGAATCTCCAACTCCCCAATTATTTGGCTACAACCAGAAGGACGCTATAACCCCCTATGTTCTTCGGCTACAACCAGAAGGACACTATAACCCCCTATGTTCTTCGGCTACAACCCGAAGGTGGCTACAACCACCTATCCTTTCCCCGTCCAACCGCCCTGACATATGAGTAGAATGATGGAACCACTTTCACACTATCACTATGAGATATACTGTTGTAAACATGTACCAATCAACGTTCACCAAACAATTTGTACCAATCACCTGAACCATGCATCAACCATGCATCAACCTGTACGTCAACGTGTAATCAACCTATACCATAAACAAGTGCCTAAACCATGCACCAACCTGTACCAAACAACCTGTAATCAACCTTATCAACCAAATCAGATCTACTCACCAATATCAATCACCAAGACAACTCTCAAAGATGTGCATCAACCAATCATAACACAACAACTCATAATCATCACCAAGATCAATATGTTCTTCTAATAATATATCAATACAAGTATGCTACATCATCCATAAACCATGTTTCAAAAATACTACTAACAAGTTCCTCCAACCACGTACCAAGTATGTAGAAATCATTTATCAACTACTCATAAACTATGACTCATCAATATGTACCAACATCATCAACTATACACCTCATGTATGTTCCAACTCATCAACTACTTGTCTCAACCATGTACCCAACATGCACCTCAACCAAAAGCCCTCATCAATTTCATCATCCAAATATGATTTGTATCTCTGTAATAGACCTAGTATATATGATCACATACCTGCAAACCTTCCTTAACTTTAACAACAAGAGACTAGCATTTTCATCAAACTTTACTTTAGTCTCACATGACTAGTTTTGGATTAGTCAATAACCCTAACTTGAACTAATCATAACTGTGTACCTGTAATGAATAAAGATCTGAAAATAGTACACAATGTTCTTCAATGTGTTTTATGCAATTCCTCTAGGTGTCACTACTTGGAACCTCTCAGAAAAGGAGTTATAGAAAAAATGGCATACCTTGTTGAATTCTGGATTATTCTAGAGAGTAAACTTGTAGAGCGAGCCGCACACAGAATATTTGTTGTATGGATCTGAAAATTGTACACTGAATACTAAAGACTGTACTATAACCAATAAATTTTTTCTTACTTAAGTTGGATCTATTATGAAGAAGTTATGGCGTTTTTACCTGAAACACATGTTTTAGACTAGTTTCGGGACTAGCCATAAACCCTATTTTCCACGGAGTGTAACTCCAAAAATAAAACGACCCACAAACTGAAATTTGTATCACAGCTACTTGGATATGTTTCCTCGACATCCTCCCAATTTCATGGTATGAATCATTCTATAAAAAAAATTATTGTGAAAATGGTGGGATGACCTGTAAATAACATACCTTAGAAAGCATCATCAAAAGAATTTATCTTCCATTGAATTTAGGCCTTCTTTACTTCACCTTCCCTCTGAAATTTGGCTTAGATATTATTTGGTTACCCCAGTCACTTGTAGATATTCAATATGCTCAAGTTTGATTAAAATGAGAGAGTCTTTCCTCTTATTTATACTTTCATGTAACTTCATCAAGGGGTTACCTTTTAACCATCTTAACCCACTTTCCTTATTTTAGGGCTAACCACTTCTAACCACTTGTCCACTTAGTAATTTATCCATTAACTTTATTATTTAAATAATTTATGTTGCATCCTTTTTGAATTATAGTAAACTCATCACTTCACTTTATTATTTAAATAATTTCTTCTTTGCAAACACATTGACTACTTTGACCTTTTGGGGCTTCTAGATGACTCATGAGGGTTATCCAACTTCACATGGTCATAAATCTCTAACCATGAGGAGTTATGTGACGTTCCACATACCACTGGAAATGGCATGACATGTACTATCCATATAGAATATTATTTCCTGCAAATATACCAAAACTCATACCATTATCCATCAAACAAACTTGGGTCCATTACCCAAACCCAAGTTCTCCAACTTCTCATGGCTATAACTCTCTAACCGTGAGGAGTTATGTGATGTTCCACATACCACTGGAAATGGAATGACATGTACTATCCATATAGAATAGTATTACCTTAAAATTTATTAAAAATCATACCATTATACATGAAACAACCTTGGGTCCATTACCCAAACCTTTGTGCTACCAGAATTCGCTACCGAACTTTCTCCAAGGGTTGACATCAATCACTAAGGGTTGAAATCAATCTAAAATACCACTCTCCAATGGTTGAAATCAATGACAACCAACAATCCATACCAAATGTCCATCAACCTAAGCCAATTGTCTGACAATATCTTCTAAACATGTCCTTGTTCTCTTTAGGAGGAATGTCAATATTTTGTGGAACATCATTTTCTCTCTTCCTATTGTCTTGCCAGTGAATAATATGTATTTTTTGTGTTCTTCAATATTCAGTACCTTCATAAAGAGTTTGGTGTGTCTTTTTCCTAGCAGTCCTTCGGCTATGATACAATGTAAATTTGTTGAACCTATATAGAAAAGATCTAGCTAGCAAATGACATACACGGTTTGCAGAGGAAATATGAGAAAAGAGCAACAAGAGAGAAAGAATGGAACAATTCTCATTAACTGTATTCCACAATCAAAGAGTGAATAATTTATAATAGATATAGGCTACATGAGTAACTAATGCGGCATAGTAGTGATCTAGAGAGATCTAGACACTCGTTGATAGACATTGGAGTGAACTGCCACCTAGTCCTAGTTAACTGATCCATCCAATCATCAGTTAGCTAAGACACATGTGTGGAAGTGAGAGAGACACATGCAATTGTTGGTGATAAAACCGAGTTTTCCATGCATGAGTGACTTCCACTAGTCTAACTGAGTGTAACTGACTCTGAACTGAAGAGGAATGCCATATTTTGTAGGGGAATATTCTCTAGAGAGAATATTCTCATCTAAGGAAGAGTTTTCAACATTGGACAGCAAAACTTAGGAAAATAACTATAGGTGAGTGTGTAATATATCCAACATGTCGTTGATGGAGCTTTTGAGTACATCAACATAGTTTTTAGATTTTCCTTCATTTACTTTCTTCTGTGGCTTTGTATATTCTGAATCTTGTTTTGTGGTCATTTGAATCTTCTCATAACCAAGACCATCTTTAATGAGTGGTGATATTTGGCATTTGATTATATCATCTAAGATTTCACTTCTCTTTTCAAACTTCAATCTTCTATTCAACTGAGCAGTTGACTTCTCCAATTCCTTTCTTAAGGAAACAATTTCAACTTCCAGTTTCTCGCAATTTCCTTCCTTTTCCTTCAGTTGGATTCTCACCACTTCTTATCAAGTTTTGTCACTCCTTTTTGCCTCTTCTATTTGAATCTTTAGGTTGATATCAATCTTCTTAGTTTCTTCAAGGATTTGTTACATTTTTGCTTTTGCCTCACGATCCTCCTCTTCATACTTTTGTAGTTTCTCCTTTTGTTTCAAATTATTTTTCTTAAGATTATTTATTTCTCTTAAGGAATAAATGAGTTTTTCAATATCTACTTCTTCATTTGTTTCAACATTTTGTTCCTCTTATGAATCCATAATTTCTTTCCATTTGTATTCATTTTTTGAGGTATCAGTTTCCATTGCCATATTTGCTCCTGAGATATAACTTCCAGTGGTTAGATTGTTTCTAAAGGAACTCACTCTGATACCAATTGTTGAGCACACATGTATACTAAGAG
>ML782336.1:483193-508078 GCA_009831015.1 Picea engelmannii | reverse complement strand
CCATAGATTTGAATGCCTGGGCATTATCCGTAACTACCTTCCGAGGATAGCCAAATATAGATAAAATGTTTTCCTCTAAGAAATTTATCACCACTGAGTCTGTAGCGTTTCTGGTCGGAATGGCCTCAACCCATTTAGTGAAATAATCTGTAGTGGTCAAGATCCATTTATGTTGTGCACTTGAATGTGGATGAATTTCTCCAATAAAATAAAGACCCCACTATTGAAAAGGCAATTCTGTCTTGACTGGGGTCAAGGGTAGTGCGGGGAGTTTTTGTTTACCTGAGAATAATTGACAGGGATTACATGGTATTACTGTAGCATTCACATCTGTTAATAACTTCGGCCAATAGTATCCAGATCTTAGGATCTTATAAGTTTTCTCCTTCCAGGCATAGTGTCCTCCACACACCCCTCCATGAAAATCATTTATGACGTTCTTTGTTTCGAATTCTATTAGGAATCTCAATAAAAATCCCAATGGGTCTTTCCAATATAGCTAGTTGTCAACAATATAATATTTTACCGTGTGCAACTTCAGTGTTATTGCCTTGGAAGGAGTCATATCACTCGGGCACTACAGAGTCACGAGATATGAAACTATGTCATTATACCAGGCAGAGGAAGAAATTTTTTCTTGGATCTCTGTTGGAGGTATAGTGACATAAAATTCATCTATGTCTGGAAAACCTTCGTAAGCTTGCAAATGATTTATCCCGAGTGCTTTGAAATTTGATTCGGCAAATAGCTTAGCCAAGCCTTGACCCTTGACAAGTTTTGTCAGATTGACCTCAAGATCAAATTCCTGGATCTTGGCAAGCCATTGGCCTCTCCTATCGTCGTTATCAGGTTGAACCAATATATCTTTGATGGAGCTGGTAGGTACATAAGCAATTACTTTAGAATGTAGCACGTAGGTCCTGAAATATTTTAGGGATTTAACCATTGCATATGCTTTCTTTTCTAGTATGTCGTATTTCCACTCGGCATCTTTGAGGCTTTTGATGAAGAATGCTATCGGTTGTTCGAACCCTTCCTCATTCTTATATAGGAGTACAGTTGCAATCGTCTGTTCGGATACGAATGAGAAAACCAAGAATTATTTCATGTAATCAGGACTGGTCAATACAGGTGCTTCCCCTATAAATTTCTTAATACATTCGAAGGATGTTTTAGCTTCAGTTTTCCATTTTACCTTACTGTTTGTATTTATCATATCTATAATCAACTTTACAATTTCAGCGAAGTTCGGAATAAATCTCCTTAAAAATTTTATTTTTCCTAAAAAAGATTGGATTTCCTTTCTGTTCCTAGGAATATTTATTGTATCTATAGCTTCAACCCTTTTCGGGTCAATTTTAATTCCATCTCTAGATACTATATGGCCCAAGAGTTTACCTTCCTGCATTGCACAACGATATTTCTTGGGGTTCAGAGACAAACCGAATTTTCGACATTTCTTGAACGTTTGTTTGAGGTGTATTAAGTGCTCTGCATCAGATTTAAAAAACACAATTAAGTCATCAAGATAAATGACAACAAACTTATCTCTTTCGTCGATGAAGGCGATGTCCATCGCTCGTTGGAAAGTGTCTACTGCGTTCATTAGACCGAATGGAATTTTACCATACATGAAAGTACCACATGGGGTAGTGAACACGGTTTTTTCTTTATCGTCCTCATGGACTGCAATTTGGTTATAACCTAAAAATCCATCAATCATGGACATTCTATTACCTTCGACCACTTTCTCCAAAACATGATCCATTTTAGGTAGTGGATAATTATCTTTGAGGGATGATCTATTTAAGTTCTTGAAATCTATGCATAGTCTGATTTCACCGTTTTTCTTCCTAACTGGGACTAAATTGGCTACCCACTCAGAATATCTGAGTGGAACCATGATTTTTGCGTTCAAGAGATTCTTTACCTCTCTTTCTATCATTGGCAACAGTATAGCATTTATTTTTTTGAGCTTCTGTCTGAAAGTATGAATGCCCTGCTTTAAAGGGATCTTATGTTCGATCACAGTGGTGTCATAAGTTCTCAATTCTTCATAAGACCAAGCAAAGACATCTTTGTATTGCTTGAGTAAATCGACATATTTTCTTTCATTTCAGTTGGAAGGTATTTAGATATCTTTACCATCTTAGGAGTTTCCTTGGTGCCTATATTACAATCTTCAACCTCTTCAGGCTAAGGTTGCAAAGTAGACTTTAGGGGAATATCATCATGATCAAATAATCTCTCTAATGGGATCAGACCTTTTGGGATCTGATTGGTTTTCACTAGTAACATGCAGTGATTATCAATCTTATCTTGGAACTCCTGAGGATCTTAACCTTCCTGCATGACCCAAGCAGAGTCATTCTAATTTTCCTGATCAATATGTGTTTCGAAAAATTCATCGACCTTTTCTAAAAATTGTTTGATCTGCTCATCGTCTTCAAATAACTACCAGTGTTGAACATTATTGGGTATTGAAGGCTGGTGTCTTATTTCTATGTGACATTTCACCTTCAAAACCGTAGGTGGCATGAAAGTCGCAACCGCTTTCGCTAGGGAGTCGGCTTGTTGATTTTCTTCCCTGGGAATATGATGAATATTGAATGACGAGAAAAAAATTTCGATCAGATCCCAGGCACAATTCTTGTACAAACTTAACCTTGGATGCTTGGCCTGATACTATTGCCTAGTCTGTTTTACAATCAATTCTGCATCACCGTAAACTATCAAATTTTCAATTTTCAACTTTCTAGCAACCTCTAATCCTAAGACAAGAGCCTCGTATTCACATACGTTATTAGTATAGTTAATGACCCATTGCAATCTATATGAGAAAGGAATAATAAATTCATCATCGGGTGCTACAAACAATGCCCCAGCTTCTGCTCCTTCCCATGATGAATCACCATCAAAATACATCTTCCAAACTCCTACACTATTTGCATTTTTATTTGTTTTTTCTATTTTTTGTTTTTCTTCTTCCATAAAATTTTATTCTATACATTCATCTAAACTATCATCAAGTGACAATATACAGTTCCCTAAATCTTGATCAGTGACATATACTAGATAGTTATTTGGGTTTTGTGGGTCACTTACAGTATATGCCAGTCTCGTCTCCATGTACAAACAGGTGAAATGCCCGCCAAAGATCAGGATCATGGCATAAGTCAAATCCAGTTGCAATGATCCTCCAAGTTTAGCACCCCAAGACCTAGAAAAAAACATGCCATACTTTGCAGGAACATCAGGGACAACTACATCCATGAGAATACTTTTCACAGGGATTTGTGCAAGATTAACTACTAAATCTTTAATCATGCCGAGGCACTTAACTTTTCTTGAATCGAAATAATAAAAGTCTCGGTAGGGTATAGTAACCTCAAGGCCCAGTTTTTCCATAATGTCTTTGGGCATTAAATTGTGTGAGGCTCCAGAATCTAACATACAGTTATGTAGCAAATGATCATGTAGAGTCAATGTGATATAAAAGGGAGCGACATGATATTTCGCATTTTTGATATGCAGACCAAACATTATAGTAGGATTATCATCTTCCAAATTAATAGTATCCACATGAATTTCAGTATCCGAGAAATAAATCATCTTAGCGATTTGTTTTCTATACATCGGATTTTTTGCCAGTTCAACGAGAGGTACCGGGATTTTAATTTTAATGATTTTGTTCTCTAGATTGAAACTTCCCATCGTCCTTTCGGTTTCCCTAGACGGTATATCTGTGTCTCTTTTATTTGATATGTTGGTTTGTGTTGCCTTTGTTTCAGCCGTCTTCGTTTTGGTATCTTGCGTCTCAAGTGTCTTTGTTTTGGCTGTTAAATTTTCAGTGGATGGTTGAGACGTCTCATTCTTTTTAATCCTCAACAAAATTTTCTTCGGTGGATCATTTGTAATTTTTTTATCTCTAGGCCTTAAATTATATTTTTGTTAGAGCTCAGTCATTATGGACTCGACGATTCCTTGATAATCAGAGTCGCCCATATTATTTATACTTACCTCGTCTCCAAACAGTGGTTCCTGGTCTAAATACCTTTCATAATCTTGTGTAGTCAGATGAGGTTCTTGGTCATTATCACTGAGGTTGCCTATATCTTCATCGAATCCCTCAAAATCTTGTGCATCATTGCGTTGCATAAAATTTTATGTTTTGAAAGGATCTTTGATTTTCTGATCCTTATTTTTTACCGGTCTCTGCTGGATCTGTGGATTTGGATTCATTTTGAAATATCTCCTTGAGAAAGGATCAGGATTAGCCTAGTCTAATTCCATTCTGGAGATCTTGTTTGATAATTCTTTTATTGTTTTTTCCATATCATCTATTTTGTCCTCAATAGACTTCCCAGATCTGGGAGTTCCAGCTTGCTCCCTGAAGCGCTTAGTGTCTTTGTTTCCTGTTTCGACCTTTTCTTTCAGTTTACCAGATTCCATCATGTTTGACTCAATTTAGATGGCGTCATCTTGCATTTTTGTGAGATCAACAGATCTCCTTTCTCTCAAAAGAAATGCAAATTTTGGCTCGAAAGCTCCTGCGAAAGTTACTTTAGCTGCAGGCTGTGAGGGTTTAACTTTTGTCGGAATTTTGTGATAAAGTTTATTAAACCTTTGGATAAACTCTAAGACTGACTCTGAATTATTTTTTCTCAACACCCCAAATTCTTTTAGGTAATACAAGTGATCTTTTCTCTCTCTCCACTGCCTTAAGAAGGAGGTTTCCAGTGCGTCATAAGATTCTATAGATCCCACTGGAAGCCCTCAAAACCAAAGTCTTACTTGGCCTTCAAAGGTTTTCACCAAAATTATCGAATAAACATCCTCATCCTCAATGTCGAGGATATTCATGAATTGGTCAAAAAAGTTTATGTGCTCTGTTGTTGTTAAATCTCCCTCTCCTGTGAACTTTGGTAAATTATTCATGTAATTTTCAAGTAGGTCATGAAGGACAGGGGGAAGGGCTAGAGGAGCATATCTAGCAGCTACTTTATAAAATATCCTGGGAGGGGGAGGTGGTGGCCCTTGGCCGCCTCCTCCTCAGGCACCACCTCCGGCACCACCTCCGACGCCACCTCCTCCAATTGCAACCATTTGAATGTGAGGGGATGAAATTTGAGAGATGAAAAGGGGGTTTTCGTAAACTTGTAGTGGCCCTTCAGCTACTTTAGAATGAGGAGAATTAAGTTCTAGAGACAAAGTAGTAGGAGATGGAAAGTCTAAAAATGGGGAAAGAAGGAAACGAGGGCTGGGTTCTTCGGACTTACAGGATATATAGAGAGGAGAACCGACAGGAGTTGAATTAGGACACATGATATACTCCTCATATTTTTGTGGAATAGAAACCTTTACTTCGAGGATCCGTGAAATAAAAGTGGGTATCAGAAGGGGTCCTTTACCTTTATTGGTAGAGGGGGGAGTCGAAACAGTCTTGGATTTTATCTCAGGTAAAAGAGGTTCGGGGTTTAAAACTTCAGTTTAAGGTTTATTAGTTGATGTATCTCTAAAGTGGCTTTGTGTGTAACCTTCTTGTGAGGTTTCCTGTTCAAGAGGAACCTTAGCATTATTTTTCACAGCTTTGGGTTGGTAAACCTTACTTGTGGATGTGACATCTTTCTTGTGGTTTCCCCTTGGTCTTAAAAGTTTTTCGGGATCGGTTACAGGAGTATTCTTCTATTTGTCAGGGTTCTTCCTGGTATTCTTTCTACCAAATGCCAGCTTATATATTGTGGAGTCGCCAAGTGAAAAATAAAGCCTTAATACATTATTCAATCCTTTTTCACTATCAAAGACAAACTATTACCTTGTCATTTTTCCCAGGGAAAAATAACTTTGTATCTCCGTCCCCGACAACGACGCCAAAAAGATGTTGTTCCTGATATTACACTTAAGGCTTAGAAGCGTAATGTCAAGGCATCATAAATATAAAGGTTTATTTTAAGAAGTTCTTTTTCTTCCGATGGTTATATAAGATTTAATTCCTCAAATGAAAATAAATAGAATAGTATAGAGGCTGTATTTTGTCGTCCAAGTCGATTTTTGAAATCAGGTGAGGTGTGAGAAACTTGCAAAACTGTTGAACAAAACAAGGCATCAATGCAGAGATGAATCTTATCTTGTTCACAGTAGAATAAAAGAAAGCATGCACTCTTGAAAGGATATAGATTTAGTTATCCAAGTAGCTTATAGGTCTTGTATTTACTGACAAAAAATACAGAGGAAAAACTGCATGCTTAACGAACGATCGGTTTGGTGTGATTATAGTAGTTGTTTTACTAAGTTGTAAACACTCACTTATCAAAGAGACATTTAAAGAAACAAGAAATATGGATTACAAAGAGGAAATATAACTCAGACTGTACAAAGATTGGAATCTCTATCTGTGCTTGTATTAATTCTCACAAAGGAGATTTTTTCTTAATTACATTCGGCAAGAAGCAGCCCTAGTGAAATCTTTGGAACATGTATTTATACAAAAAGTTCTCAACCCTTGCGGTTGGAATTCTCCTTATTTCTAAAATCGTAAAATTACAAAATGTAAAATCTGAAATGCTTCACTTGTATCTCCCTTGTCTCTTCGCTATGCTGGTGGAGGCGTTTTTCCTTCTTGTTCTCCAGCTCATAAACAACTGGTCTTCTAATCATGATCTACACAAATGATGTGTACAGGTTACCTCATTGGTTCTTGGAAGTGTTTCCTTTTCCATGCTCAACATAGTTGACACACATGCCCACAAATTGTGCCACCAATATGGACGACTCTATTAAGTTGTTTTCCTCGAACATATATAATTTATTTTCCAAGTGAGGCAGTCTGCCTTCCATTATCCTGTCTTCTAAAACTATAGAATGTAATTATAGACATGGCTTCACTAGCCACCCGTCTATCTGAATAATATAAATCTGTTTTAATTGCAATATTTCAACCCGAGCCTCTTCCATGTTTGTCTAGATATTAAGTTGGTGATTTTCTATATCAACTTCTCCCAAGTCTTCAAATATATTATATTTTTCGAGACCTAATGACTCTTTGTCGAGTGAATGAAAAGTTTCTTCACAATCATTCTTCACTTCTTTAGCCATTCTTTTACTTTCCGCTATGTTAGTCTCCCAGGTCTTCAATATAATATCACCTCTGGTTTGTTCCGAGGGAGACAATCTAGAGATCATAGATACTCCTTCTCTTGCCAACGCCATGACTGCTTCTTGGAAAGTGGCCCGAGCAACAATAACCTCTCTTTCCTTTAAAAAAATGTTATTTAAGGATTAATCGACCACCCAAAAATGGTTATGGACATCTTCTACCTTAGTGAAAAGGATTTGTTGTGCTGATCCCAACTTCTCACGCACCTCCAATGCCTTCATTTGAAAAACTATCATATCTACAACTATATTTTTAGTCGAGTTTATTCTGTCTTGTAGTTGTTTTACCAAATATTCCTGCTGAAAGGCCCATTCTCTACTCACCTGTGCATTCTTGTGCATTTCATCGATATTGGATTTGAGCTGCAGGATTTAATGTGTATCACAAACTCTAATCTGCTCGAAAATATTGTTCATCTCACTCCTGATTTCCTGCTCTACGGTCTTTAATTTTTCCTACAACTGGCTTACCAGTAGGTCCTTCTGCTTCAAATTCTCCTTTAGGTTACCCACTGAAAATTGGTTTGTTGTTGCAAAAGCTCCCAGCGAGCCTGCAACATCTGTAGAAAAAACTTCTTCTTCTAGGACATGCCCATCCAATAGCACCCTGTGCTTCTTGACAGTCACACCATCCCTTTGATGCGTTTCTCTTCTTACTACCACCCTTCTCTTCTTACTGAAGAAGAATTACGAAGGAGGCATCTCTTCTTCTGACATAGGTATATGATATTTTATGAATACAACTTTTTCACTCAGGTTCCCTCTACTGAACTGTAAGGATGTAATAGATTGGATAGGATTTCCTATCTCAGTGGATGGATACTTACCGACTATGTCAGTAGCTGGTTTACCCAGTGTGGGAAGTGGATTTTCTTCTCCCTTTTTTATCAAGGCCTCAGTCTGAGTTTCAGTGTGATCGCTTGGTGGATATGTCAATGTGGTGTCTTCTTTCTGAGTCAAAACATCAGTCTTCTCCAAACGTTTTTGAGCATCCTGTTTACTGGAGCTCCCTGTTTCCAAGCTATGGATCTCAACTTGTCGTGTATTTCGAGGTATTAGGGTCTCTCCCTGCAATACTTTGGGAAGACTATTTCTTCGATGCTTCTGGAAGTTATAAAACTCGACCAATTTATCTGGAGCCAGAGCTTGAACTCGACTCAAGACCTCTTGATAAGACCTTTCTCTTGGGAATACTTTGTCCTAAGGATAATCTTCATGTTCATATATTTTCAAATTACATAGGGCCATGTGATTACTTACAATCTTCAGTGGATCATGCTTCTTGAATTCAATATTGACCAGCTTGATTTATTCCAGGGCCGTGACCTCTACTTTTGAATGGATGAAATCTAGCAGAGAAAATGTACCTATCTGCAAGGGGAAGGCGAGCCATGCCCTTTTCTGTACTACTTTCAGATCCTTACTAATTCCACCATGCACAATTTGATGTGCTACTTCATGACACACTAATCGATCTGGTAAAAATTCAGGTAGAGCATGTGGAGGAACTTAACAACCGAAAACCTTAATATAGGAGAAATGATCTTTAATGACGTACAAGTCAGCTATCTTGCCTAGATTAGCCACTATTTTTTCAGAAATCCTGGGAGGTGGGAAACCATATATAACGGTATGGATCAACACCACCACCCAGTTGCAGATTTCATACAAGAAATCTTTCTCTTTATCCTCCCATAGTTTCGAATGATAAAAATGTATGGGATCAACACTAGTTGGAGTCTAGTTCCAGCCCATGAGAGGAAAAGGTGTCATAAAATAGATGACGTCCATGATATACGCTGACATGAAGAATGGGGTAGGTTTCCCCTTGTCTTTCCATGACTGGTATTCTGTAATCTCCCTAACCAAACTATCTAAAAACATCTTGCCCCAATCAAGAGAATACCCCTCTTCCACTGTGTACATAATAGGCACCCACTGTAACAAGAAATGGGTTTTGTTTTCCCTCCCATAGAGTCTACACATCATCATTTCTATATACATTATGTGAGGCTCTAGTGAAGAGACCGCGTACACGCCATGGGAGTCAACTCTGAACTTCTCAGGGCGAGAGTACCAATCCTTAATTAAGTCAGGCAGTATTTTTCCATATTGGGCACATTCCTTCTTGTCAAAGTCTACTAGGAAACTGGTATTGTAAATGAAATTGGGTGTTGGAGACAATTTGTACATTATTTGTAAATGTTCTGGCTGGAAAGACCCAACTGCAACCTTTTGTGAATTGAAGATGGTCCTGGTCGGGATATCAACGTTTTCCAGCGCCTAACCGACCATATCATTGTAAGGCAGGAGTCTAGGCCTCATTGCTATCTTATGTAACTCTTATTGGGCCACAATTTTTTATTTGGTAGCCGTGGTCTTTGTCTCCTTGTCACCTGAATCATATGGGAAATTGACCAATTCATACTATAGAATATTGAATACTTGCGTCCAGGATTTAATGGTGTTTATGCTTCTGGGTGAGGTGTCGGAAAGGACATCTGTGTTTTGGCTTGAACTTTCACCAGGTGCTTTAGTTGATTTTTGTGGAGCCATGGTATCAAGACACAAAACTATGTTATCTATCACAAGGGATGCATAAAATTATTTATCTTCAAAACTTGCTACTCAATAAAAACACAAAATGAAATTCAAATTCAATACCCTTTTCCTTTAATCACATCGATTAACCAATACCTCTAATGAAGAAACACTTACTTTCCTTAATGAATAAGATTTAGGTGGTGGTCCAGGATATCATTTGGAATGATTGCTTTAAATCAATCATTAATGTCATTAATTTTCAGGAAAAGCAAAGGTGAAATTTGTATTTATCCGAGTCACTATTCAACGAAGGATTCATGTGATAATCATCGTTAATGCACTAGTTTTTTTTTTTAAGTAAAAAGAGGCAGTACCTGTTATATTGCTATGTTCAAAATACAATAGTCAAGACAGTGAGTGATGCAAGTTGTCCCGCCTAAGCAGGAAACTGGGACAGCTGGGCATCCATATCCAGGTGTCACACCATATGCATAGGTGGAAAAATTTACAGAGTTAATAGTGCTATGTCCCGCCCGAAGGAAACCGGGACTGATAATCACAGCCTGAAGGTTAGTTATTCTAACTAGAACTATGACAACATAATATCTAGCTAACACAAGGGAGGTAGTATAACCATAGCACAAAAACATGATGGAACCTGTGAGCCGTGCAGCTTGTCCTATACCTCAGAGTGCTTCCATCGCGCAGGGAACGTGTAGGTGCGCGCACAGGTCGGGCATTGCTTTTTGGACGTTGCTCGAGAATGTGCCATGAAAAACATGTCGAGCCGCTGCTCTATTTGTGCCAGGCGGAAGATTTGATCGTCCATTTTGCTTCTGATATCGAAAACGAGGTTGAGGTAATCCCAATTTGCAGCAGGTGGCTGCTCCTAGCTGTAGCTGGCCGTGTTATCCTTACGGGTGTCCTCATCCTCCTCCTTTGGCTGATGTCATTGGTGCTCTTGCCCTGTATCCTCCATCACCTCGGTGGCCTCAGGGGGGATCTCCTCAACCACGTAGCAGGGGGTATAAGGCCTCTCATCGATGACTGTGGGGGGGTCGGGCCCCTCACTTACAGGTTGAAGGAGGCCACAGGAGCCAGAGCTTGCGCTTGGGTTCCAATTCTCCGGAATTATGAAGAGAGTGGGCTCGGGAGGGCTTGGCGGGCCGCTTGCTGGTATAACTTCTTCTACGACCACCCTTGGAGGCGCTCTCAGTTTGAGCTTTCGTCGTCGGGCGGCAATTGCCATGGCTCTTTCAAATTTTTGCTTTTTCTTGTGCCTGGACTCTGCAGCATACCAGGCCTCCCCGCGTCGTGGTCTCCCTCGGATTCGAGGCATGAATGGTCCCCTGCGAAGAGTCTTGATGCTATCTGTGTCTGTCAAGTTACTGCGAAGGGGAGGCGGAGATTCTAAGTGCAGCCTCTGCACCCAAGAAGCCAAAGTGAGGCCTCCGCAGCACTGGTTCGTCTGTGAAAAGTAGGCTCCCCGGAGCGAAATGCTGCTTGCAGTCGTGACCCAAACAACGAACTCCACTATCAACACAATTATTATATCCATGGCATTAAACCTCGCCATTATTTCCTGCTGGTTAGTGCTCTGGGGTGAGGTACCTTGCACTCGCGCGAGGGTACTGCTCAAGGGATATCTCCTGTGCGTATACATGCAGATTAATGGCTGGAGTGATACGAGCCGATGGAAGCATTTACGCAGCGTCCCCTCTCATTCCCACTTGGCACAATTGCGCCGTCTGTCACCCCATCCCGGGATCGTTAATGCACTAGTTAATCACACTTATCGTTAAGTAAATTTCAGAATTTCGGATTTCGGGATATCCTATAACATTTCAAGGTATGACTTCTGAAACGCGAAATCACGATGTGATTAGTTAATTTTAATCATGTTTAACCCTTTTAAATAATCGTTACTAACCTAAGACAATTCACGATTTCGGATATCGGGACTTTGATAGTCACTCGAGGCAGGATCCCTGAAACACGAAATCATGATATGATTAATTAATCGTTAATCATTTTTAATTCTTAATTAATCTGGTTTAATGCTTAAGACAGTTCCGCGATTTCAGATATCAGGAATTTGGAGTTGCTACATGTTGAAACGCTTGCATCGCGAAGCTCTAAAACTCGACATTCCGAATGTAGTCTTTAGTGATTTGACTTTTTAACGAACATGCGGCTCCATAACTTTTAAGAGATTAGGATCGTTTGATTAAAAGGAGGACCTCATCAATGGTGATAGTCAAGCGCACATTGTTTTTATTTAAATGAGAATGAAAACTATTTAAAGTCGAAAGTTTATAAAAATGTATGTGTTCCAACACCAGAGATCGACGACCCCCAACTACTTCGGCTATTCAGGCTTCGGGAGTTTCAAACTCCTATGCACTCATTCTTCCTAGATTTCTTTCACCCAGATACAACATATTTTTGCCACGCATCCCCCTAGATCTTATGGTCCAGGTTCTCTTCGGTTCTTTGGGCTTCGAGAGTTTCAACTACTGCACACTCGTTCCTCTCCAGAGTGATTTCATCCAAATACAATGGATTACCGACACGTGTCCCTCTCGATCTAATGTTCCAGGTTCACTTCGGGACTTCGACGTTTAGGTGATCCAAACGCTCCAACAATCTGTCCTCCCAGAGTACATTCTTCCATAGTCAAAGATTGTGCGCCACACGTCCTTCCTGATCCAACAGTCATGGTTTACTTCATGATTTTAGCGTTCGGGATTTTCTACCTTTCCACACTCACTTTATCCCGAAATGCTTTCACCCAAAGTTAATGATCTATCGATGCATGTCTCCCATGAATCGACGAATACATATCACTTTGGGGCTTCGGACTTTGGGAGTTTCAAAGTACTCACCAACACAAACCTCTGGAGTGCAATCCTCCTGGAGTGTCAGATCTCCGGACACTCATCCTATACTATCAACGGTCAGGATGAACTCCGACACTTCGGCCTTCGGGAGTTTTGGCCTCTTGCCACAAGCTTTCCTACGGAGTGAATTTTCTCTGAAGTGGCAGATATTTTGACACTTGTCCTTGGAGATCGATGACTCAGGTGAACTCCAGTCTCCGGGCCTTCAACAGTTCTCACTTCCCACAATCCATTTTCCTTCGGAGCACTAAACCTATGAAGTGAAGGATCTGGTGCCATGTGTCTCCTGGTGCCAACGACTAGGATGGACTTCGTCACTTCGAGACTTTGGGAGGTTTACTCACTCCTCGACTGAAATATCCCGGAGTTAGTCAAAACCGAGCTGACTACCTCATATATTTGACGGTCAGGATGGCTCCCGGGCATCCTCATATCTAAGGCCTAGATTAACTTTGGGACTTCAGGGATTTTACCTCTCTTACAATGAACTTGTTCAATTCTCCGAACTAGCGAAGTCTGAAGGACTCAAGGGGTTAAATCCCACACTCCTTCCCGTATCCAATGGTCACAACAGACCTTAGCTATTCCTGAACATATCTCATTCGTTCATCTTCCAAAAAAAGGAACCTTCCATTTCGATACTTTAATCTCGCTATTCTTCCTAAGCTTTGTTAGCTCTAAAAGGCTTAATAGCTTTTCGCTCTTTCTCTTGAACTCAACGCTTGGAATAATTCTTCCATGCACGCCTTACGCTCATTCCTCAACTCTAGAACTTAAGTGGTTCTCAGTCTCTGCTTGCCTTGCAGAGAGCCAGTGCATACGTGCACTATCTCTCCTGAGCTTTAACAAAATCCTTCCTCCAAGGGACTCGGAACGACTAGGAGTGTCGACATGCATACGCGAAACTGTGCCCAAGGTCGATGAACTTATAGTTTGTGGCTCTATCTTAAGCCACCATAGGGAACAATCATTTATGAGTACAAATATTGTCAAATCCTTATAATTTATTACTTTCCTAATTACAAAATCAAGCAAACGCAAAAAGGGATACAATATAAATCATTAAGAAAACATATCCATCCTTGCAACAATCATAGGATATCCAACTTTAATTCACAGTACCACTTAAATACACAAGATATGCGATTACTTATCTATTAAAGGTGGTAGCCAACTAACTGACTGTGGGTGTTCATCCTTCCACCCAACCATAGGCTCAGAGGAATTCGTTCTTAGCACTCTGGCCACCCCCATGCCAAGCCATGATATCACTAGGGAACTCTCGCAGTTTCTCAAGGATTCTTTCTCCATTTCAGCTTCTGCTCCGGTTCGGTTCTCTGCAAAATTTTAGAGATTTCTTTATCTGTCATGGCCTTGGCGAGGCTTATCATATTCTCACTCAGCATCAGGCTTGCGACCTTCTGTTCATCATCCGCTGGAGAGGTCCATGTGTTCTCCTCTCTGTCTCTATCTATCTATTTCCTTGTCTCTATTTTCTGTATATGTTTTCCCAGGATGGTTCTCGACCCATCTTGTTCCTTCTGTCAGAAGGGAACTTGGGTCAGCTTGGTCTACCATACCCAGTGGTACTTTGGGCTAATATTCTGTAGCTAGATCATGCTTCCATTCATGGGAGTGGTTGATAATTCAACCACTAGTCCTTTCTTCATTAACTGATTTCTCTCCTTGGGATCCGAATGAGGTTTATTATCCTCATCAAAGGGAAATTTGGGGTTATTTGATGTAATGAATCCTCTCTTATATTTTTCACATTCTTCCCTCTAGTGATATCATGGCCAATACTTTCAAGGCTTCACCCCCACAGTCAGTGATTGGAAACTCAAACAATAATACATTTACACTGTTCCCATGCCACAACATGGTAACCCTAATTAATTATTAATTACAAGTTGGGGGGAACAGAGGTGTTACAATTCCCTCTCCCTAAAAAGGAAACACCATCCTCGGTGTTCTTTCTCAGTAACACCTGTAATGTTTTTCTCATTCAGCCACTTCAGAAGTCTTGACCTTCTTTCTCAGTCAGGTCCTTTTTCAGACCCTTAATCTTCGTCACCTACTTTCAATAATTCTTTGACAACAAGCACATTAATCATAGTCTCATGCGATTTTTTTTAACTATTGCATAAAATTTCTAGGAAAATTTCATAATCTAGCACAATAATTATCTGCACAGTTTGTGGATTTGTATCCACAGGGTTCTCTTGTTATCCAGGCTCACTATTTTTCCTTGACATACCCATTGGGTGCATGATCCCCATCAATAGTTTACAAGAAATATCAAGGGTTTATCTTCCTTGTGGTCACTCACCCTCCAGGCCCAGGCTCAGGGATCCCCTTCTCTACTATACAGTCCCTCAAGTGATCCATCTTGCCTTGCCAAGGTTTTATCGCACAGGAAGAGATACCCATCATGTGCATGATCCAAATCAATATTTTACAAGAACTATGAAGGTCTCCTCTTCCTTTTGGTCACTCACCCTCCAGGCCTAGGCTCAAACATCCCATTCTTTGTTATACAGTCCCTCGGGTGATCTATCTTGCCTTGCCAAGGTTTTCTCGCACAGAAATAATTCCAGATACTCTATTGAGTCTTATAGTCGAGATGTCCCTCATACTTTCTCTTCTGAGGCGTCCCTCTAGCTTCTGTTACCTCAACACAATATATTCTAGATGATCATGGCTTACCACAGGGTTCTCATGGCTCAACAGTAGCCATTTTTCATGCTTTTATAGCTTGACAGCCTTCCGGCTCAGCTAAAGTTAGGGACGAAGGTTACTCTCCTTCTCCTGGCACATAAATATTTAGGGACGAAGGTTACTCTCCTTCTCCTGGCACATAAATATTTAGGGACGAAGGTTACTCTCCTTCACTCGACTCAATCATAGATGGGGATGAAGGTTACTCTCCTTCTCCCGAGTTAGTCTCTATTTGATGCGATCATATTATACTCTTTCTCACAGTTCTCCCTCGAACCCGAGAGCTCAGTTTCTCATCTCTACACTCTTCACATATCTTTCCCTTTCACCTGTATCACAGGTATACATAAATTCATGAGACATCGTAAATTTTAAATTCAAAAACTTTCTTGTAAATATGTCATCCGTAGATTTCTGAATTCCACATTATGTTCTCATATTTGTTTCTCACAGGAACCATATTCATAATTATGTGACTTTCCTTCCCATAGCGTTTTGGCTTAGTAGGAAATTGGTCTTCCTTATGGCTTACAATGATACCATATTCAAGACTCCTTTGCTTCCTTCACTTCAACTTCAATCAGCCAAACAAATTGTTAGTTTCTCATTCTCATACATTTTTATTGCATCTTTATAACGTCATCACAAACAATTTCATAATTGTGCATAGTAACAATCAAGTTCACTTTCTCAAAAAGGAAATACCATTCCTTGCAATTTAACTCAGTAGGAAATTGGTCTTCCTTATGGGCTTACAATACTGCCATATCCAAGACTCATTTCCTCCTGCAGTTTCAACATTCCTAAGCCAAACAAATTGTTAGTTTCCATGCACATTATATTTTCAAAATCATGCATACTAACAGTCCAATTCATTTTCATCTATTTAAGGATACCAAGCAAAAAGGATACATCATCCCTTAACTATGTATCATTTCATCCTACCAATTTTTTCAAAATGTAATTCATATATCAATTGATTTTAATGAATGTGCCAACATTTGTGGCCACATTCATACCCAATGCACCCTTGCATTGATTTTAAGTTTCCCATACTTTACGACAAGTACTTTGCCATGGTGTGTTGGAGTTTAGCCAAGATTTTCACCATATGGTTTATTTATTCTCTTTCATTGTTGCAACAGAACTATTTATTCTCATTCATCAACCACTTCAATATCCACATGATCACTTTCCTTTGAATATAATGAGTGACTTTATAAGTCTACTACGTTAGTGTCATCAATTGTGGATAGTACCCTCCCCCTAGTGTATGGTGGATCTTCCTCAACAGGAGAAGGTCCACACTATCTACATGACTAGTGAAAAGGTTGGTTAACCATAGTGAAAGATTATGTTTAAACCAAGAAAAAAATTATCCTATGGCCAAATAGACACCAAAACCACATATCACACCCCTAAAAAATCTATGCTATGAACAAGAAAACCTTTGGACAAAGGAGCCTTTTGAAAACCAAACCTTGGGGGGTGTCAAGTCCCTAATACATGGCTAGTGAAGGTATGAGAGATATTTATAGTAACCTACACGTAACATCTCTTGATAATCTAAGTACCCTCTTGAAGATGATCACTCTATGGGGAACTGAAACAAGGATTGAATTCCTACCTCAGGTACCATAGGTACTTCTCACCTGCAGTCACCTAGCGATGCCCTATGAAATGTCACTATCAATACCACTTCACAATTGGTGACTGGGTGGAACAGTCATAGGTTGGGACCACATGTATGGGTAGGGAAACAAAGCCTAAAATTTCAAAGAGAAGTAAGACCACTCCACTCCAAAAACCACGTACACGTAGTAATCCAATGGACAACAAAGCAAGTGAAGAGGGGATATCATCCCACTTGTTCTACCTCGTGCTTGAAACATATGTTATAGTTTATTTCCCTACAAGTACTCCTTTCTACTAATGGATTTTAATTCTCTCCAGTGATTTCCTAGTTTCGGTTTTATGTCTTTTGAGAGTTCACTCTCCAATCTGACACCAAGACCCTAAGTCCTAAACTATGTTGGTTTGCTAAAAAGAAAAATTGTCTAATTGATTTTAGATTAAATGTTTTCTTTTATGGCTATTGATTACTCAAGAGGGTAGGGAATGGAATCAATGATGTTACAACTCTTTTCACACCCAAAGAAAATTGAAATATGATAAAACACAAGATGCAATTATTTTCCTTTGATGAAAACTAAGGGAGAGAAGAGAGGTTTTCTTTTTTCCACAAATTTTCAATGAAAAACAACAATCTCACACTCCACATACAATTGCCAAGAATTCCAAAATAATTTTAGAGCTCAAAACTTCAAGAACACACCAATGCAACTTGTAAAACACCGAAAATTATCAACCCTAGTTGATTGTGCAATGCAATTTTTTTTGTTTTTTTTTTTGTTTTCACTGATAATGAAAATGGAAATAAAAAAGCACAACACAATAAAAAATGAAAAATAAAGGGTCATATGATATTGAAAAGATTTCTACTTGTAAGTCAATGTCAATACAAGAAGCAACACCCAATGATATGGATCTAGTGAACAATATCTTCTATTAAATAATGAAATAGGCTGAAACTGTAAAACTGTAGAACTAAAACTTGCTCGAATGGTGGTAGCTATCTCTGAGAAGAGATATGGCTTCTACGCACATCCTTCTGAGAAGAATGGATTACAATGAGGCTCCATAGGCCCTTTTCATATTACTCATGAATTCCAATACCCTAGACATCCAAAAACCTAACCCTAGAAGGTGAAATGCCAAAAGTCATGTGGGCCCTATGGGTAAGTTGGTGTAATTTGGTACCTCAACTTCCTAGGGTCATAATGTTTTCATACGACCTCCATTTTAGGTGTGTGATAGCCCGTTGCAAAGGTATTTTAGAGAGCTACACATTATGTCATTAGACTTTGACTCTATCTATAGTTTGACTGTGGTGAGCCAAAAAAAACAATGTTTAGGGCCCCAAAATAGCCCTAAAAGTACAACAAGATGTGTTGACATGAAAACATACAAAATAGGCCAGTTGTATTAGGAGAGAGGCCATCTGTATCCACTTGGATAATGCATGAGGCTTCAGACAACCCCAGAAGTGTAGAAATCACAATTATAAAGCAGTACAGAAAGACGTGCTGAACAAAAAAAGACACAAGGAGCTAGTTGGAATAGGTGGGTGGCCACCAATATCCATTTGGATCAATCCTCCCCTCTTAAGAAGCAATGGTCTCCATTGCATTGAGTTCCCCCATCAGGTAAGGAAAATTCTACTGGATTTGGCCCCGGGTGAGTCACTTTCCTTGGTGTAGGAGTTTCCCTACATTGACAACTCGATAAAGTTGGATCTACCACTGGCGAGTGCCCTTGACCTCTGTGTCCACTATCTGATCGGTGGATGCTTGTTCCATGTAGTCAGGGTTGAGCTCTGTTGGTTTTAGTTGTTCGACGATCTCAGAGGTGTCCAATAATGGTGGAAAATATGGTTGAAGGAGGTCCACATTGAATATTGGATGCAGACCAAGGAAGGGTGGAGTGTTGATCTCAAAAGCATTGCTTCCTACAACCTTGCTGATAGTGTAAGGCTCGTAATGAAGTGGTTGAAGCTTACAATGGGGCTCGGTGAGACGCTCCTTCTACAAATGTAACTAGATTTTGTCACCAACATGAAACTGGTGTGGTACCTTGTGTTTATCATGACGCTTCTTGTACCTAGCATTGGATTTATGCAAAATATCTTGGACCTGTTGGTGGATGTGCTGAATCCGCTCAATGAATCTAGTGTCTTTGTCGATCACAGAATGATCAGGGGAAGATTCTATATATGTGGTGGAAAGAGGAAATGAAACATCAATGGGTCTCAAGAGTTGGAACCCCAGACCCACTTGAAATGGGCTATGGCTGGTGGAACTATGGAGAGCCCTGTTGTAGCTGTGTTGTACATATGGGAGACTCTCGTCCCATGTACATGGATGCTTAGAATTATAAATGTGTAGGATGTGCACAATCATTCGATTGACGAACTCGGTTTTGACATTAGTTTGGGTGTGGAACGAAGTGGATTTTGTGAGCTTGGTGTCCAATAGAGACCAGAGACTTGACCAAATGGTGCTGAGGAACTTGCTATCTCGGTCGAAGATGATGGTCTACGGTATTCCAAAGTGAACCCAAACACATTCGAAGAAGAAATTGGCAGTATCTACCACTGTGACATTCTTCTTATAGGATGTGAGGATGACCATCTTTGAAAACCGATCAATGACCACAAACACACAGTCATTTATGTGCTTGGTGGATGGAAAACTAGACATGTAATCCATGGAGATGGATTCCCACAATTTATTGAGAATAGAAAGAGGGGTGTATAAGCCTTGCTTCTTGATGGTAGTCTTGGAAATGGCACAAGAAGTGAAAGATATGATATATTTGTTGGCGTCCTGTCGAATTTTTGGCCAATAAAAATGTTTCTGAAGGACGGCCACAGTTTTCTTTACGCCAAAATTTCCTGCCACCCGATAGTAGGGGGCTTCCCAAATCATCTTTGCACGCTTGCTTGTAGGAACACAAAGATGGCCCAGGTGGCATAAGAGTCCATCCTCAATGTGAAAATCAGTGATAATGGCGGCTGTACCCAAGAGATGATATGTGGTGGCAAAGTCTGGATCTTGCTGCTAAAGTTGGGGCCACTCCGATTTTTCATGTCCATAGGAATGGAGCATAGTGGTAAGTGCAGCCACAAGAGGTCGACTGAGGTAGTCACCGACACTATTGGAGATACATTTCTTATACTTGATTTTGAGATGGAACTGTTGTAGGTAGGTGGACCACTTTTGATGGCATTCGTTCTGCAATTTCCCCTGTGTCTGTATGAATTGCAAAGGCTTGTGATCAATTTGTATGATCGTCTTTATCCCCATAATGTAATGTTTCCATTGGTGACAAGCTTGTACAATGAAATACATTTCCTTGTCATAGGTGGGGTATTTACAGACAATATTGAAGAGTGTCTCACTATGGTATGATATCGGATGCTCGTGCTGAGTGAGAAATGTGCCCAAAACATAGTCAAATGCATCAGTCTAAATATCGAATGGTTGTTGCAGATCGGGAAAGGAGAGTACTGGAGCTAATAAAAAAGGATGTTTCAAATATTTGAATTCTCATTGCTTCTCCTCGCCCCACACGAACTTGGCCCTACCACTGCCCTTGGTCACCTGGCTAAGGGCCCAGGCAATATGGGAGAATCCCAACATGAACCATCGGTAAAAATTGGCGAGTCTTAAGAAGCTCTGAATCTCAGTCTGTTTGGTCGGGGCTAGCCAGTCACAGATGACTTGGATCTTAGCTGGATCAACATGTACGCCATTCTCATAAACAATGTAGCCCAGGTATTGGACCATGTTCATGCCCAAAGAGAATTTTTCTAAGTTGGCATAAATCTTGTGCTGTCAGAGAGTGCTCAAAACCTATTGAATATACCGCATGAGCTCCTCCCGTGTTCTGCTGAAGATGAGGATGTCATCCAAATATACTACCACAAAGGAGTTGGTGAAGGGTCTCAATACATCGTCCATCAACCTCATGAAAGTGGTTGGTGCATTTGTTAAGCCAAAGGGCATGACTATCCATTCGTAGAGACCTTCTTTAGACTTGAAGTCTATCTTCCAGACATCCGTTGGTTCGATGGGAACCTGGTGGTAGCCAGACTTCAGGTCAATATTGCCGAAGAAATTTTCCCCTTTGAGTTGGTAAAGAAGGTCATAAATCCTGGGAATGGGATAGCGGTTCCTGACTGTGATTTTGTTTAAGGCTCTGTAATCAATGCAAAGTCACCAAGTCATGTCCTTCTTCTGCACAAATACAATTGGGCTTCCATAAGGGGAGGAGTTGGGTCTGATGTTTCCCTTTTGAGGAAGCTCTTGTATCTGATGCTTGATTTCATCATTATCCATTATGAAGCACCGATAGACTAGTCCATTAGGTAGAGGTGTGTCGGGGGTCATATCAATTGGATGCTTGACTTGGCAGTCTGTCGATACCCCTGTAGGTGCGGCGAAGATGTCTCTGTATTCTTCCACGATCCCGTCCACTTTCTTCTGCTACAAAGAGAGGTGTTGTGTAGAGGCCATGAATGTGGCAGCGACCTTCTGCTTACTATGAGCATGGATCACAAAGAAGACGAATTTCTTGATCTGTGAAATGACCTTACTACATTGCTTAGCAGAGATTAAATAAATAACAGTAGGCGGTGCCACCTCTGGGATCCTGTACAATTGTCTACCCAAAGTAATAATAACACTGCGGGGTCTAGACTCATACAAAGCATGATGCTTCCACAAATATGATTGTCCTAAAATAACATCACAAAATTAAAGGGGAGAAATATCACACAGTACCTCATCTTTGAAAGGATTGATTTCGTAGGATAGACGACACTGTTGGCTGACACAGAGATCTCTTCCTTGACGAAGCTAGACGATGGTGTAGGGTTTCAAGTGCGGTGTTGTTGGCAGGTTCAAACACTTAACGACCTATGCTGAAATCAGGTTCTTCTGACTACCACTGTCGACAATGAAGTGAATCAGACCCCCTTGACCCACATCTATGAGTGACAGAGGAATTCCCCTTCCTCTAGTTCTTCTCGTTTGCTTGGCTGGACTTTGGTGGTAGCGACTGTGGAATTGGGTTCAACATTGATAATCCACTCCCCCCCTTCAGGATTTGACTTGGAATCAGAATTAGCCTTTGACTCAGAATCCTTCATCTCGGCCATGAGGGAATTCTTGGAGCGACATTCGCCGGTGTTGTGCCAAGGACTTTTATGGTACTCACACCATTTTCCCGTGTCCTTCTTCATCTTCTCATTTCCCTTCTTGTGTTGCGGCTTGGACGAATTGTTATGAGGGAAGCCATTGTGACTTGGTCCCCTACTATGTGGGTTGGGGTTGCCTTTTCCCTGCTTCGATTGTGAGGGGTTTGCAGATCCAAAATCTCATCATTTCTGCTTAAATTTTTGCTCGATCTTGACAGTGTATCTATAAGTTGTGCCCAGTGAGGTGATGTACATGAACTCCATTTATGTTTGAATGTATCTATGAAAACAGTCGCGGTATTTGATCACCATATGACACTCATAATATTTGATACCCAATTTGGTGTGGAGGGTATGGAAAATATTGGTGAACTCTGGTACTGTCTGGTCCCTTTCTTGATGTTGGGTGGTCCATCTGGTGTATTGGTCCTCGTATCTTCCAACAAGGTAATACTGTTCTTTAATGGCATCCCGAAAGGAATCCTGTATAGGAGCCACAAAACAAATTGCATATTCCTCCACGACCCTTTTCTCAGAGTAGGTATCCCACCAATATTTAACATGGGGAACGACCTTGAGGAGTGCAAAAGTGATCTTTTCTACATCAGAAAAATTGTGGACTGAAAAATATCCTTCGAGCAGATTAAACCATTTATCTATAGCATCCACATCTATTAGTCCTTAAAATAATGGAATATTAAAATTTACCTGTACCTTGAAGGGGGTTGCATGGCCTCTTGGTGAAGATGCTTCTCCCGTGGGAAACCATCGAAGGATCTGTGCAAAGTTGTCCATCATTTTGTTCCTTTGTCATGCGAGGGCTTCCTTGAAAAACATTTTAATAGGATCTCCTTCTCCATCATATTTCTTTTCGTCTCCCATGGGTTTTTTTCAGGCTCGGCGCGACTGATATGGTAATGGATCGATTGGTTCGAGTCCCAACTTCTTATACCCAGACCTTGTCAGAGACATGCACGAAGAAAAATAAATGAAGAGCAGACCACTCTGATACCACTAATCTGAATTTAGGAGCGGAATGAACTGATTACAGACTGAATACCATAAACATAGAGATAGGACGAATAACACAAATATTTAGTGAATAGTATCTTCTATTAAATAATGAAATAGGCTGAAACTATAAAACTGCAGAACTGAAACTTGCTCGAATGGTGGTAATTATCTCTGAGAAGAGATGTGGCTTCTATGGGCATCTGTCTGAGAATAATGGACTACAATGAGGCTCCATAGGCCCTTTTCATATTACTCATGAATGCAAAAATCCTAGACATCCAAAAACCTAACCCTAGAAGGTGAAATGCCAAAAGTCAAGTGGGCCCTATGGGTAAGTTGGTGTAATTTGGTACCTCAACTTCTTAGGGTCATAACATTTTCATACGACCTTTGTTTTAGGCGTGTTCTAGCTTATTTTAAAGGTCTTTTAGAGAACTACACATTCCACCGTCAAATTGTGGTGATCCAAAAAAACAATGTTTAGGGCCTCAAAACAGCCCCGAAAGTACAACAAGATGTGCTGACATGAAAACATACAAAATAGGCCAGTTGGATTAGGAGAGATGCCACCCGTATCCACCTGGAGAATGTGTGAGGTTTCAAACAACCCTAGAAGTGTATAACTCACAATTATAAATCAGTACAGAAAGACGCGTTGAACAAAAACAGACATGAGGAGCTAGTTTGAATAGGTGGGTGGCCACCAATATCCATCTGGATCAGCCAAATACTTATCCAATGCACTCTTTTTTAATATTTCAGTTGAGATGAAAATAAAACAAAGAATTTAATGCACAATTACATCTAAAAATTAAAAGTAGCACAATGTTAACAATGTCATTATTCCCAAGCCAAAACAAATGTAAGTTTCCCTAAAGTTTGAGAGAGAAAATTTACAGGGGTTGTATTCACTAGTAAATTTGGGTCATTTTGTGACAAACATTTTGATGCTCTTGCGACATTATGTCATGGATATTGCGACGAATCTTGGGTCCCTAAAACATTGCATCATATCTCATGGCAAGTGCAATGCACTTGAGATAACGTTGCAAGTGCGACGACACAATGTTGTTGTCACAAGAGAGACAACTTATGGAGGTCGTCGCAAGAATGACAACCAGGAAATCCTCGCAAGAATGACAACCAGGAAATCCTCGCAAGAATGACAATGATGGATGATCCTCTTCGTTGCAAGAGGAATGACATATACTACTGTTTGCGACGAACAAGTCGTCGCAAGAGTGATGAACAGTCGATAGTTGCTATGAACTATTCATACGATCGACGATCGTGTTCGTTGCAAGACAAATTCCATATCCAAGTTTCTGCGACCAACAAGTCATCGCAAGAATGACGAACATTCGATAGTTGCGACGAACTATTCATACGATCAATGATCATTTTCATCACAATACAAACACCATATGCCATTTTCTGCGATGAACAAGTCGTCGCAAGAGCGACGAACGATCGATAGTTGCGACGAACTATTCATACGATCAACAACCGTGTTCGTCGCAAGAAAAATGCCCTATATCAATTTTTGTGACGAACAATTCTTCACAAGAGCGATGAACAGTCGATAGTTGCGACGAACTATTCATACAATCGATGATTGTGTTCATCGCAAGACAAATGCCATATCCCAGTTTCTATGATGAACAAGTCATTGCAAGAGTGATGAAATATATTTAAAATATATATATATATATATATATATATATATATATATAT
>ML782336.1:395804-471996 GCA_009831015.1 Picea engelmannii | reverse complement strand
CCTCTGATAGCATTAACAACTTCATCAACTCTAAGAAGATAGGTTGCAATATCTTCCTTTTCATTCATCTTCAAATTTTCAAATTCTTCTCTATGTCATTGAAGCTTGACCTACTTAACTTTTGGATCACCTTCGTAGATATTCTTGATTTTGTCCCATACCTCTTTAGCAGTGTTGCATCCCATCACTTTGATAGCAATGGTTGGTGTCAATGCTACTAGAATAACATGTCTGGCTTTTGAATTACAACTCATAAGTGTCTTCTCATTTGGATTGGTTGGAGCATTATTTGGGATTACATAGCCATTCACAACCGAGTACCAAATGTCTACTCCCAAAGTCGCTAGGTAAGTTTTCACTCTATCACTCCAGTATGCATAATTTCTTCCATCAAATTTTTGAATCCCATTTGAAATGTGCTCATGGTCATCCATCTTTGCTCAGGATTTTCCTTCCAGTGGTTAAACTGTTCTGAAGGAAACCTGGTCTGATACCAATTGTTGATACTGAGAGGGGGGTGAATCGGTATCAAGTACAATTTAAAAACCTTTTTAAAATTATACTTAAACCATTCAATTATATCTAATGAGAAATGAACAATAGTATAAGAGTTACACCAATACACCACAATACACCATGCACAATATATGAGAAATAATCAATAGTTTTTGTTCAAGGGAAGTAATGACTTCCAAAGGTAGCTACAACTTCCAAATGTAGAGGGAGGGATAAAACTCCAAGAGGAAGATACAATCCTCTAATATCAAGAGAGATTTGAACTCTCCATCCTTTCCCCTTCCTTCCACCCAATAATAAATGAGAGATAATAAAACTTTACATTAAATCATCACCATCAACCAATCATCACATAGAACCTGATAATGCTTCCTGAGACTTCTTCAATTTATGCAATTCTTCAATTCTTGGAGTAATATGATCCTATAGATAATATTACTCAGTGTATTCTCTGAAACTCCTCCAATTTTCACTCCTTGAATCCTCCCCAAAAAGAGGTTATAGAAAGAATGGTAGACTTTATTCAATTCTGGTCTATTCATAAGACCCAACTTGTATAGCATGCCCCATGCTCAATATTTAACATCCGATTATGAAACTTTTACAAAAGAAACTACAGTCCGTTCTATTTCCAATGGAAGTGGTCCCACTTCATTTGGATTCTATATTAAAAAGTTATGACTGTTTTACCCGGAACACCTGTTTATTAACTAGCTTTAGGACTGGTCACAAATACTATCTTCCACAGAGTGTATCTCCATAATTATAGTGAATCAAGAGCTGAAATTTTTACCAGAGGTACCTTGATATGTATTATCAATGCCATTGCGATTTCACCATCTGAATCGTTCTAGAAAAAAAGTTATAGAAAAAATGGTAAGACGACCTGAAAATAACATACCTTAGAACACATCACCAAAAGACTTCATCCTCCCTTGAAATCCGGCCTTCTTTTCTTCTTATTACCTCTGAAATTCGAATTTTATCAAATGAATGTATAATGATGTTTATTTATACCATTTATGTCACTTCCTTTTAACATTAGGGCCAACCTGACACTTTCTTATTTTGTAATTATTTTCTTTAATTATCTTCAGGGCCTACAAGTACTTCCTTCTTCAATTCACTTTGTCATCTTCAAAAATTCATTTCTCCTCAACCATGAGGATCCACGTGATGTGACACATACCACCGGAAGCAACATGATGTATACTATCCATCCATGGGTGTTGTATCTGCATGTGCATTTTCCTTCATGTCCAAATACCTTCATCAATCTTGTGGTCCAAAACCCATGACTAGGGTTGACATCAATGACAACAACCAATCTTTCAACAGTGGTAATTACATGATTATCGTGTCACTTATGTTGGTGAAGTGCATATGTATTTCTATATGTTTTTTCATTGTTATTCAATTATTATCCATAACTTCTAAATTATTCGATAGAAAATTAGGAGCAGAATTTATTTAAATGTACACTATGCCTCTGGATGTGAATAATTTATATGTTTTCTACTAGAAGGTCAGTCCCATAATTCTTAATTGCTCTGGTACAATCTTATCTTCTCAACTTTTCTTTCACATCACTCAACAATATTAAGAATCCAACTAAGTGCCTATCCTTCCCTATAAGGTTTCCTGTAGAAACTTCCTTGATAGAACTAAGCCATTGAATCCATTGACCAATGGCTCATTTTACCTGTTCCAACCAAACAATTTAAAAATCAAACTCTACACTATCATAACTAGCCTAAAATTCCCATCAAACAAAGATAAATCTTACAGAGAGATCCCTCTTTGAGTCTAGGAGGAATAGATCCTGGAATCCCAAGTGGTTTTGTAGTTACCTCTGTCAACTTCTTCCTCAGTCTGATAAATTACAGAGTGTTAACATAATGACGACCATATTGGGGAATGTTCCTCAGAAAAGAATATCAATTTCTAGATCTGATTACTAATGGTGGACAATGATCAAACACAAGAAGGTTGAATCATCTACCTGGCGACTCCAATCGACTCCAAATCGGTTTCAATTCAAAGACTCCACTGGAGGAAGAACCTGAAACATGACAAGACAATCAGGAAAGATCAGGTATTCAATTTGGAATTTTATCCAAGACATAATAGGATTTATTTTTAATTATTTCTTCTCTTTTCCTAATCCTATTCAAGACCATATTGTTGAAACTTATGTTGATCATATTCAACATGATAAGCCTCAAAATATTAAGCCTAATTTTACAGTTCCAGTACATACTCCTGCACCTGTTAAAATTCCAGATAGATACAAGCCTCTTGTCTTACCTCCTATTCTCCATGATTTACTTGCAAATTATTACAAATGTCTTCCTAGGTTTGATGGAGAGTATGGTAACATCACTACTGAAAAATACATTAAGGGTTTTGAACATTTTCTTGACCTTTTTGAAGTTGAAGAAAATGATGTCTGTATCAAGATTTTTTCTCTATCTTTGCAAGGTAAAGCTAAGGAATGGTTCAAACATTTGTTAGCTTCAAGCATTTGTGATTTTAATCATTTTTTGAAAGTCTTCCTTAATAAATGGGTGACCAAGAGGAATATTTTTCTCATTTTAGAATAATATGATCATTTGAAAAGACATCCAGGAGAAACAGTGCAACACTTTTCAGCCAGGTTCAATCAAGTTTACCATTCAATGCCTATTGATATAAAACCTCCTCCTGGTTTAGCTCTCTTACACTACTCGAATGCCTTTGATCTAGAAATGGAATTTCATTTAAGAGAAAGGAACACTACAACACTTGAAGAAATGAAAAATAGTGCAATAGGTTTGGAAGATAATTTGTTGATCAAAAAGTCAAAGTTGAAGGCAGAAGAAAAGGAAAACACATAGAAGGAGCATCTGACATCTTCAGAAGTGAAACTAGAAATTCTGGCAAGCACAATGAAAGAAATGATGGAAAAGATTATCATGAAAGATGAACTTGTTTCTCAAAAACACCATGTTATATTTTTTGCAAGGAAAGAAAGGGTCATTGTTCCTAATCAGTTGTTTCTTATCCTTGGCATCATAGATCAAAAAATTATTGTTTTATGTATTCACTTCATTCCATGGACAAAGATGATACTCAAAATCATCTTGTGGAGGAGCAATCAACTAATCTAATGTGTATGCGTGATGAAATTTCTTATATGGATGATCTACCCAAGTATGATCAATATGATGATGATTACATCAAGGTTGATTCTTCAAAGCAATCAACAACATATTTTTGGGAGGAAGAAGCTCAGTTGCAGTAGCTCAAATATGACAATCAGCCTGTGCATATTAATCATGACAACAATGAGGAAAATGTAGAAAATTATCAAGTAAGTGAAATATCTTTGCCTTTATGTCTTGCCTCATTAAAATTTCTTAGAGAAATATATAAGAAATCATATAAGAAATTTGTAAGAAATATTATGGGGAAACTTTCTTATGAATCAGTTGAGGATGTCATTTGTGATATGGAAGTTGTTTTAGCTATGGAATTACAACCCCTGATTTATATTGATTTTCAAACCACAGATGAATTGATGTAGAATAATTTTGTACCATTAAGTTTTGGTTCATTTCAGTTTTTGAAGAAAAATGTTGCTAATATCTCAGAAGCAAGGACTGGTAAGCCTATAGAAAATCATGTAGCCTCATTGAAATCATTGCATAATAAATTGCAACAGTCTTCTCAGTTTCTCCAAGACCCAATAGCTGATGTTTTGGATGATCTGTGTAGTCAAAGTCCTGTTCCATTTTCTAGATATGAGAATAAAAACAGTTATGACATAGACTTGATTAGGAAGATGGCTTCATGGTCTTGTTCAACAGGAGCCTCATTACAAAGCTCTTCTGAAAATTTGTAGTTAAATCAGAAGTTCTATGATGATATAGATAGCATATGTGAAATACCCAATTATGACCTTGAATTTGCTGAATACTTTGAACACCAAGAAATAGGTCATGTTTATCATGATCCCATAGCTATCTATATGGAGGAGTTTTTCACTTCAGAATTTCAATTGATTTCCAATGCCTCTTTTTTTTTATGGTTCCAAATCTCTCTATTGTGAAGATCAAACTGAAAATCAGTTTCTAGTGCCCTTACAAGATCTAGTTCTAAGTTTTGTTAAAAAAAGTGAAAGAGAAGAGTTATTGGATCAACTGTTGGATTGGATTCATTGGCATTTTTCCATTACCTAATTGAGCAGTAATTTCAACAGATTAGGGTAGGAGTGTGTGAATAAACTTGGCTTGGAAAGAATTATTTTCAACAATTTTTCAATTCGATCTTAAGTCTGGTTTCAGTTTTCAGTTTTAGAGTACAATTCAGATTTCAGAGTGAATTTGATTCAATTAATGTTTGGAGCAGATTTCAATTGATTTTCAGTCACATAGGTTTCATGACGGAGCAAGTTGTAGGTTTTTGGGATCAGCCCAATGAACAAGGCTACTTAATCTATGGTGTTCTTGGTACCTCTCAAGGAGAGCACCATCCCCAAGTGGAGCCACTATTATACACCTATATTTCATAGTATCAGATGGTGATTGAAATTTCTTCCTTCAATGATTTTATGTTGTAAATCATATTTCATTCTGCAAATGATTTCCAAAAAGGAAAAGAAAGGAGAAACTAAGCAGGGTCTGCAGAGTTAAATTGCACCCTAGGTTGATGAAAATAAGAATTATATTATAATATAAAGTCTCAATTTTTTTTTTTTCTTATGTGTCATTGGCACATTTTTTTACCCAAAGTCGGAAGGTGACATGATAATTTTTCATGTAGCACTTAATCCCCATGCTAATCTCATCGACGACATCCATCTTGTTCCAGATCGACGATCCTCATCCTTTTTCAGACCCCCCTGACCTTTCTAATTTTAACGACGGCAGGGGGTACGAAAATTTGTTTTCCCCCACCTACATGGAGCCTCCTCATTACTTTGGACCCCCCCTCCTAATACTACTTACCGCCTACCCCCACTCCAAAATACCACTTACACCCCGCTTACACCTGTCCTCCACTCACTCTATCTCTTATCCTCTCGCCTGTCACGTCACATATCTGACTACTCTCCCTACCACAACATTTCTCTTATACTTCCCCTCTCACCACACGCCACTTGCCCCCTCATTCCCAATATCGTCCACCTCTCCACCTATCCCTATCACTTACATTCCCACATCTACTCATCCCATCTCCCTATTGGACACTTTCACCCATGTCATCCTATTTGTAACCAATCATATTTTCCCCCATGATCGTTTGACTGACCATTGCCCCATAACGAGCTCGCGCTGAGCTAAGCTGTCATCACCATCACCTACCGTCGACAACAAGATTTTCTCTCGACGAAGTGATTCAAAGAGATAGATGGAAAAGTTTAAGAAACAATAAACATAGTTCGTGGAGGTAGTTAGTTTGTTGAGGTAGTTTCAATCTCATTCCAGATGTCAGATGACTCGAAACACCTAGCCATAAAGGATAAAAAAATAAATCAGTCATTTCCAGATCTTAATGCATAATACTTGCAGAAATAAGCACAGTCATTAGTAAAGAACAACAACACAGTTGAAGTCAAAGACAGATCGTCAACAACCTCCATCAAATCAGAAAGCAGTTCTCGGATCCAAACAAAATTCATCTACAAGCTCCAACATTCGAGTCACTTGGCAGTTTGTTTCATAGTGATTTCATCTAAAGTTTATTTTTAGTCAATCGAATCAAGCTCCTAAAATCTAAACTGATCTTAGAAGATTCCTATTTTTTTGTAATTAGAGATATAGTTTGACAGGATCTTTGTAATAATTTTATAAATACTTCTCATTTGGAAGTATTATGGGTGGGGACCTGTACATAGGATAGGAGCAATATTGTAAAGCATCTCACAGAGCCTCCTTTGATCAATTTTCAGTAATACAGTGGTAATTACAGGATTCTTGTGTCACTTATGTTTGTAAAGTGCATATGTCTTAGTATATGTGTTTTCACTGTTATTCATCTATTATCCTTAACTTCTGAATTATTCAATAGAATATTAGGAGAAAAATTTGTCTATATGTACACTCTACCTCTGGCTGTGAATAATTTCTATGTTTTCTACTAGAAGGTCAGTCCCAGAATTCTTAATTTCTCTGGTACAATCCTATCTTCTCAAATTTTCTTTCACATCACTCAACAATATTAAGAATCCAACTAAGTGCCTATCCTGCCCTGTAAGGTTTCCTGTAGAAACTACCTTGATTGAACTAAGCTAGTGACTACATTGCCTAATGACTCAGTTTACCTATTCCAACCAAGCAATTTAAAAACCAAACTCTGCACTATCATAACCAGCCTAAAATTCCATCAAACAAAGATGAATCTTATACAGAGATCCCTCTCTGAGTCTAGGAGGGATATATCCTAGAATCCAAAGTGGTTTTGTAGTTACCTCTGGCAACTTCTTCCCCAGCCTAAGAAATTACAGAGTGCTAACACATGTGATTACCAAAAACTTATCCTAGTTGGTTATCAAAACTAAGAGAATACAAAAGGATTTGTGAACAACAACATATCTATCCTCTAGAATGTATAGTAACTTATAAACAATCAAAACAATTAATTTCAATTATTCAAACAACATTTTTTGGGGAAAAGAGAACACATTATTTATTATCCAATGAAAAGACATAATAACATGAAATATATCACCTAAGAAGAATCATGTATCTTTTAGACTTCAATATTGTCCATGGGAGGATCCTTTAACCCTCCAATAATCTCTCTCTATCTATGAATATGAACATGAAAAGTTCCTCTTGTGCATGGACAATTTGGAGGGGAGAATGGGAAACATGAAAACAAGACGATACTAGATCAATTGAGAGGATGCAATGGTCTTCCTACTCTTTGGATTAATTCCTCTAGCATAAACTTACATTTATAAGTTGTTATGAAATCCATGGAATGGATTTGTATTTATAGGCATGTGTTGAAGTTGAAAATAACCCATATGACCGACTTGACTCAAATAGTGTCCCAATACCCTTCCATTGATGAGGAAGGGACACTTGCGATCTGGTATAGGTATTTTATCATCAACCACACCTTATATCCAACCATAAGCATTTACGAGTTGCAAAATTCCTTGATTCACAAAGTAGGTATTACATACATATTCAATAAAACATAGTGCCTATAAAACACACTTTTTAAGTCAATTGTAAATGCAAATAGTGAAGCTCTTTAAACTTGTTGAGAGTAATTGGTATTGTCCTTGATAAGGAGTTATAAGAGAGATCCATTTCCATGAGATTTTGTAGATACCCAACTGAATATGGAATGGAACCTTCTAAGGAATTGTTAGATAAATTAAATGATTCGAGTGTAGTGAAAATTCCAAGTGTTGGTGGAATGACACCAGTTAATAGATTGGTAGAAATGTCTATAGCTAAAGCATTTTCAAGTTTATCTTTCTCTAGAGGTAAGGGTGGAATAATTTCCTTTGGTGCTAAAGCAGTACTCTACAACAAAATAATAAATATTACAATAAATATCATAGGAGAGTAATAAATATCGTATGTATAGAGGTCATTGGTGTAACAAACCCAACCCCCTATCCACTTTTAGGCTGGTGGGATGTTTGATTTTCATCTTCTTCGAACTCGGGATGAGTATTTAGGTTCATTGGTGCCTATGATTTGTAATTTCTACTCGAAAGTGGTATCTATTTCTCATTCATTTCAAATACTCTCTTGCATAATTATGGTTATTCTTATACTATGATATCCAGGGGATTACTTATACACAACCACAAAAAACCAAGTTGAAGTATTAGATTAGTTGTTTGAATCATATGATATGATGAACTAAAGGGAATCTTATATGCTACAATATACTTGGGTGTGGTTCATTAGATAGAATGATTGGCCCAATAGTGGCCCACAAATGATGGTAATGTAAAAATAAATAAATGGAAGGAACCTTAAGAAGTCATAAAAAGAAGAAAAAAGACAAGACATACCTCATATTTGATATTATAATGTGTAGCATTGCATTGATACAACATCTAGAGCATATGAAAATGCACGAACTGCATACTGTAGTAAATAAAAACATAATTATACTTAGTTTTTAGTAAAAACCAAAAAATACTTTTAAGAGATGTCAATAAATCCTAATAAAAATTAAAACTGACAAGATTACAAATAGTAAACACCATTGATATTATTTTTTGTAAAAGCCATATGAGAGGATATTAAATAGTCACACACACACACACACACACACACATCTTAGATGCGACAGTCTGAATAAGCTCCTCTTTGTTTTGAGAATAATTTATTGGAGCCGTCTAATGTTGGAGCAAACCTCCCTTGATTTGAAGGAGCAACAACAAAGTCAACATTGACTGTGTTGTTTCTCCATTGGATCGAGAGAGGTTTGCTCCAAGAATACACAGCTCCAACAATTTTTTCTCTATTGAACAGGGCCAACCATGTGAAGGTGGAAGCTCCTATACCTACCCCCCCCCCTCATATCACTCTCAATTCCCCAATACCCAATCTATATTCTCATTCAAAGGCATATGTCATAAAAAAAAAATATAAATGAGATTTATCATTCAAAATATGTTACAAATATACTAGCTATATAATTAACATCTATATGTCTTATAGAATTATTATACATCATCAATTTCTTTTAGTCTTATTTTGTGTTTTCTAGTTCTTAAGTAATTCATCCATGCCCATGTATTCGTTTACTGGCTTCTCTTCAGCAACTAATGTTTCTTCAGTCCTTTCACATCGAGCATGCCTGGTCTCGTACCCATGACATGGAGGCTTCTGTGAGGGGCCATCACCTACAAAAACAATTAAATTTATATGGCCAATTTTTAAATATAATTGAAGTGGTTCATTAATATTAAAAAAAACCTTTGTGATGTAATTATTTACCTGTTGGTCCACTAGTCGGCACCGTTGGAATGGCTGCCATGTTCTCCTAATCATCTTCAGGTCGAGGAGTCTCAAATACAACATTCTTTGCCATTGAAATGAAAAAAATTATAAGGACAAAACCGTAAATGTATAAGTAATAAAAATTAGAAGTATAAAATTTAATTACCTTTGTGGGCCTCAGTCACATGAACATCTTGGGGTTGTACCCCACTGGGATGGGGATGTTGGGGAGCACCATGATCTTATGTACGCATTGCACTATCAATTCTTTTTTTTCCAGTGCTAATGGTTTCATTGATAGTGTTTCTCCCCTGATTAAAACAAAGTAAGACATTAATGTTATGGACAATATCAAACATTTACATATTTTATAAGTAATGAAAGGTTAATGTAGACTGATTTTTATTTACATTATCCTGAAAAATGGATCTTGGGGTCTACCCCATGATTTTCCTATGATCAACCATGACTTTATAGCCATACTTGTACCCAAGTTGGAGGTCTTACTCCGTGGTTTCAGTTCCGAATTTGTCACCCTGCATTGCATAAGAGCATGTTTTTTTAATGTTTTTGCCTGCAATAAACTGAAAGTTGTAAGGCGATATAAATAATATTCTTAATATGTCTGGGTACTTACGATTCGTGAATGTAACCTCGATTATCCCCTCTGTCCTAGCTTGTGTTGGCCATCTTTGGAAATCCTTTCTTTGTTTTCCTTTGAAGTGTCAGGCAACCTATCATCAAAATTTTCAAGTATGTTATATACCACACTTTTTTTTAGATCTAAAGAAAATTAAAGGTATTGAAATCAAAATATTGTAATTTACCTTGGGGTACCAATTATTTTTTCTCCTATTTTTTTCAATATATTTTCTTTTGCATCATCAATGATCTCCTTACACTCTCTCTATGGAATCGAGGGAAGATGCTCATACCTAGGGTTGCCTGCCAAACTTCATCTATAAACATCCTGCATATATTTTAAATATTCGTCTACTGTAGAGGTGACCATTTTTTTATTGAACGTGTCTACTCCAAAGAGGCCTTCGAGATAATCCATGATTTGTTTTTTGAGGTTGGAATTATGGCAATTCCTCCTCATGCATAAGGTTGCCCCAAAAATCAACAAGGCCTTTCTCTCAAGGTGCCTATAAAAATGGTTGTTTCCTACACACAAAAAGATATGATCATTATTTAAAAAAAATAATCTAGATGATTTGTGTATGAGATGGACAACATGAAACAATTAAAATATGAAAAACTACATGGGAGTCTTATTTTTTTTAATGGAAGTTCATTATCATCAACCAAAAATGTGCATGGAAGGGTCCCCGTGCTGGTCACACGTCTAGCTCTAGGAAATGCAATGATTCAGATTATTTTCGGCACGAAATGAGAGCAAAGATATAATAAAGAAATGTATAGAGATATATCAGATATCCAATAATATAACAGAAACGTATCAGAGATGAAACCATAAACACAAAGATATAGTAATACACAATTTTCTATTAATGAGTGAAAATGTACAAAGACTGTAAAAATACAGAGTGAAAGACTCACTAAAATGGTGGAAGCTTATCTTTGAGAAGAGATGTGAGGGCTACTCGTATTCACAAGAAGATGATTTTACAATGAGGCTCCAAATGCATTTTTATCATAAATAAAATCCAAAACCCTAACCCCGAAAGATGGAAATCCAACAGTTTTGTGGACCCCGTTTTGGGTAGTTTGGTGTATCAACTTTCCAGGGGAATAACTTTGGCATACAATCTCTGTTTGGGGCGCACGATAGCTCGTTGGAAAGGTGTCGTCAAGGATATTCATTAAGGGGGATCAATTAAATACCTTGTCTATCATTGAGAATCTATATCCTAAAAAACCTTCATTTAGGCCCTCAAAATGGCCACGGAAGTTAAAAACTGCTAAAAATAGTAAATTACCAAAATTGCCAGAAAATTGTTTTGAGCTTGTTGGAAAAGGTGGGTAGCCACCGATATCCACCTGGATCAATCCTCCCTCCTTAAAAATAAATGTTATCCACTGCGTTGAGTTCCCGGGGGGGAGGGAAAAGCGTTTGTTGAATCTGCATCTTGATGAGTTGCTTGCCTTGTTAGAGAAGTTGCATTGCTTAGCTTATTGAAGGTTGTCATGAACCTGTTGTTGGAAGGGTTGAGTCTATTCAACCAGTCGGGCTACCTGATATGACTGTGTGCAGAAGGAATCTTTGTGTTTTTCTGCAATCTTTTCGACCTTCTTCTGATGGACAAAAGGTGCTTGGCCCAAGGCTGTAGTGGTTGTAGTATCCTTTTGTTCCCCTTTTGAACAGATTGTGAAGAAGCTAAATTTTGTAGTATGAGATACTACCTTGTGGTACTGTTTAGGTGGAACAACATTCGGAGCTACCTCTGGTATTCTGTAGATATGATCCCATATAGAAACAATAACACTACGGGGTAGAGACTCAAACAACATGGCATTTCCACATATAGGGTTGGCCCAAGAGAACATCACAAACATCTAGTGGGGCATAACTTTGACATACGATCTCCATTTGGGGCGCATGATAGATCGTTGGAAAGGTATCATCGAGGAGATTAATTTAGGGAGATCAATCTAAGCCTTCAACTATCATTGAGAATATCAATCCAAAAAAACCTTCATTTAGGCCCTCAAAATGGCCCGGGAAGTTAAAAACTGTTAAAAATAGTAAATTACCGAAATTGCCAGAAAATTGTTTTGAGCCAGTTGTAAAAGGTGGGTGGCCATCGATATCCACCTGGATCATTCAACCATTTCAACCACATCATCAGCATGATCTCTGTCACCACCTCTAAATCCTGACCGATGTGTGGATGGTTGGTGGTGTGTGTTATGGCTCCTATCTAAATTAGGTGTGGAAAATGGAGAAGTAAACAATACTCTAGAAGCTATATGACAGTCTGTGTCAAGACTCTGTGGCATCTCTGCAACACCACTACTACCAACATCGGGATGAACAAACTCCAAAAATCTCTTTATAATTTATTTATTTTCCTGAGATAATGTAAAAGTTAAAAAATAGACTTTCATAATTGAACATATGAGTACATTAAAAAAAAAACACTTTAAATTATGGTTATTACCTTATATGTGTTAAGTTGTGACATAAGGAGATTGATCCTTTCTATGAAGTCAAGAGTTTTATCTGGACGATCTAACAAGCTATCACATTCCTTGTTCACTTTAATGATCTTTATTTTTATTAATAGCATCAGATCAGGGGATGAATACAACCCCTCCTCATCGGTGGAATCATGATCACCATGGCATGATGACTATATATAATTTCAACATGAAAATCAATGTTATTTCATTTATATAAACAAATGAAATAAATGATCGCCACACAAATAAATCATATAAACAAATAATAAAATTCACGTAAAATGAAAGTCGAATTTGATAATCATTTACATGTTCTGCGGCTGGCCCTTTTTCCACGATCATCCTGCCACATTATAATATAATTAGAACCCCAAAATATTTAAAAAATGGTTAACGATAACAAAAAAAATGATTTCCACCCAAATAAAATCAACCTCAATGATCAACCACCCACATTATTATAAAATTGGGACCATGAAATATTTAAAACATTGTTAAAGATAAAAAAAAATATAATGAAATAAGTAGAATTTGCTTAAAGAGGTGTTGCATAAGTACATGCACACTATTAGTCAATGTTTCTATTCTATTCAAATGGTAATCCACTAATAACTCTTCCCCGGGAGCTATCTTTTTTTTATTGCGCATAGGACTACCCGATTCTCTTCGAATCCCTCATATATGAAATTTGATTTCTTGTTTTTTGTCTCAGGTCATGTGTTGCTTATAAACCGTGCGATATTGTCAGAATATTTAGGCCTTCCATAAATATATATAGTCGCTCCCTTATTTTTATCGTTGTTTATTAATTTTATATAATTTGTGGCGAGTTCATATCTTCGCATACTTCGCATATACCAGACCAGTCACATCCAATTGTTATAATTGTAACACGGTCTGACATAGTCCATCAATTTGGTTATTGTATTATATTTTACAGTTATTCCATCCATGGTAAATATCCCCAGGCCATGCAGGGAGGATGGTGCAATGTGATATGTCATATTGTTGACAATGAATTCAGTGTCTAACGGAGGCAGTTCCTTAGGTACCCATTGTTTCACCAGATGCGTATAGCTGAGTGGCACCTCTATGTCTCCTATTCTCTCATCATCATAATAGCATGATCATTCTTCGGCAATAAAAAATTCCATGCGTCTATGAAATTTTCTTCTGACTTTTTCACCTTTGGTCCTTGTTTGTGTATCATATCTACTAGATGCAGTCACATATAACTATATTTTTCCTAAGCTTCCCTCACTCGATGAAGAAATATCTAATAGGTACCTGTTTGTTTGTACCTCCAGTCACATGTGCACGTGTTGTTAGTGAGTAGTCCATCCTCATCCTAGTTCCAATTTTTGAACTTTTTTTCTATATTCAAAGTTCTAAATAATTATTTTATATCTTTAGTTTTGGATGCACAATTAGAGGGTGAAATCATTCAAATGTGATAGGTTCCATGAGTATGGGAAGATATCTAAGGAATTTCATCTACCAAACATAAGCAAAATATGGGTTTGTAAGGATATATAAGGAAAGAAATATTTCGATCAGACTCCATAGATGAACATCCCCTCTATGCGAACCTTAAAAACAATTCTTGAAGAAAACTCTATGTCGATAAAACAAGAAAGAAGGAAAATGGTCAGAAAGAGTTTCATATCTTGGATGGAAATAATATGATCGATCTCTCTTAGGAATTGAGTAAGAAAAAATCTCCTCCTCCCCCTATTATTGATTTTTTTTTTTTTGATAAATTTCTCTTTGGGTCTTGGAAGGTAGGTTTATAAAGCATAACCAATATTCAATATAGTGAATTCCTTCTTATCCTTTCAAGGATATCAATTCCCTAGCCTCCCCCTATCATCCTTTGGATGGATTATGAGGTAATGAAACTATTGGATGCATTTCTCTAGGAAATTATAGAACTTTTCTATGGAAGAAAATTAGACCAAATCCTCATAATGACTTCCAAGTCTCTAATACTACCAAGTACAACCTCATACTGAGGAACATGGAAACATCTATTTTTCGAAGAATTATTATCAAAGGTCTAGGGTTACTGGATGAGAAAGACCCCAAAGAGACTCAGACAGGGATAAAATCATTCCCATCCCTAGATCAAAAGAAAACAAACACCAAATTCAAAATTGGAAGAAAAGTAATATTGATTAGTTCTCCTAGATAAAAGGCCCAGAGAGATGGTTCTAGATTATATTCCTAACCCTAAACTATAGAGGGTTGGTCAATTCCTCAAATAAATTGGTTATTAAAAGGTTAACTAAAGTTCATAATCCATATATCATATTCTTACAAGAACTAATGACATATGGAGAAAAGGTCGTTCAAGATTTATCCATGCTTTTAATCGGGTGGGAATTTAGTTTCATAGATGCTATAAGAAGATCTATATAGAATGTAACCAGTTGGAAATTAGGATTACTCTCATATTATTACTCTTGGGAATTTTTTACTGGGGACCTATCTTTTCTCTCTAGACCTTCGAAAGGAAATTAGTTGCTTGAATATTTATGGCCCCTAATCCAATATGCTAGAATTCTAGGAAAATTTATTCAACTATACATTTGTACAAAAGGGTTTGGTGATAGTTGGAGGTGACATGAACTTCTCTCTAGGTGTTTTATAGGTTTTGGGGCTATTGGGTCAGGTTGATAATTTGATAAGTTTCTTCATAATAAAATTGGAAAGGGTGGGATTGTTGAATATTGAACCAAAAAAACATAACTCGACGTAGAGAAATTGGAGGATATGCAAGGTAATAATATATAAGACTCTGGATTGTTTCTTAGTATCAAAATATTTCTTATATGAGGCTATTTGTATTCGCTAATGGGTATCCATATGTGTGATCCTAATCACAACTGAATAATTTTCGAAGTGGAAAATTTTGAAAAGAAGAACTCGTACGAACCCTTAAAAGTTCCAAAAATACAAAAGCCCTTGACTAGATGACCTCCTTATGGAATTATTTATAATATGTTATGATTTTATTATAGAATTATAATGAGAGTAGTGTAGTTATTGAGAATAATATGATAAACCTTGGCATCCTTCAACACAACCTTCATCACATTGATTCCAAAATCTGACAATCCCTCTCCTTTTGAATTTTTTTATCCAATTTGCCAATACAACTACATTACAAAAAAAAATTAAATATTATCTCAAGAAGTATCAAAGAGATCGTTTCTCATCAAATATCCCTTGAGTAGTTTCGATTCTTGGAAGGGTGACAAATTTATGAGGAAGTGGGAGTGTCTCAAGAAGGACTACAATCAATAAATACAAGTGGGTCTTTCCAGATCTTTCCAAAAGTGGGTCTTTCCAAATCTTTCAAAAAGGTGAGTTGGCCCTTCTTGAGACTAATTATTATCCATTTGGGTTTCTATCATCAATTTTTTGTGTGAATTATGAGTTGTATCAATTAAGTCACTTTTGAAATCCTAATAAATGGAGCTACATCCCATTTATTCAAAATAGAAAGAGGAATTATATAGGAATGCCAACTATCCCCACTTTTTTTTCCTATGGAAGAAAAAGGGCTCAAAAAATCCATAAAGGTATCCTCAACAAGTAGTAATTTTAAAGGAATTTATGTAGGAAACACCTTTAATTTATCTTATTTACCTTTTGTAGATTAAATACTTATATTCTATGACAACAATGGGAGAGTTTTTAATAATATAAAAGATATGATCGACTCTTATGTGAAGTGACTCTCATGAATATCAATTCATCCAAATTGACAATTTCCTATTGGGGCTTCTTGGAGGTGAAAAATATTACATCTCCTAGAATTATTCCTTTCTCATTGTGGATTTCAATGCTCATTTGAAATACTTAGCTTTCGATATGAAGGCCAATTTGTGTCTAAAAGGTGATTGGTAGTGGTTGATAGCAAAAGTGTAAAAAAAAATTAATTTATAGTGCAACCGATGGCTCTCACATGGAGGCAGACTAATCCTTGTCAAAGTAGTTCTAGAGGCCATTCCAACCCCTTGACTAATCCTTGTTGGTCTCTTGGAAAAAAGTATCAATTCCCAAATCACAAGAAGGATGGGGTCTCAAGAATATCTTCTTTTTCTTAAAGTATTTTGTTGATAAAAATGTTTGGAGTCTCCTCCAAGGTAAAAAATTATGTGTTCAAGTCATAAAGGATAAATACATAGATCCAAAATTAGTGGAGTAATATCTAATAAATCGTGTTAAAAAAGACCAAAATGCCTTGTTTATTTGAAAACGAATTATCACATCATTCCCCTCGATTGGAAATTTCCTGGTATGGCATGTTGGAAAGGGAGATAATGTCCAATTAGGGTTGGAATTGTGGGTAGGAATCATAGAATCCTTCAATTTACCTATTCCCCTCATTCAATAAATAAATCATAGAGGCTTCAACACTCTGAGGAAAATTGCAAAAGAACCCATTGAAACTTGTAGTTGGGAATAATAGCTCTCTTGGAGAGAGTTAGGTCTTAGGGAGGATCATGTAGAAATATTGAAGGAATTCACAAGAATCCTTAAAAATATTCTTTATAATACTTGGTGATGAGGAAGATCAAATTGTATGGTATTTTAATCCTTTTGAGGGATATGAACCAAGGCTAGGTTCTAAAGCACTTATAGCAGTGGGAGGTGAGATCCCACTTTTTTGGTCATGGAAATTAATCTAGAAATTGAAATTCCTAGCTACATAAATAAATAAATTGTGGTGTTCCTTAAATAATAAATCTCTAACTTGGCACATCCTATAGAAAATAAGTTTTGAAGGCCTTGGTAGGTGTTGTCTCTATAAATCTAAAATTGAAGCTAACTTCCTTGGGCGATGGTGAATCACAAGGAAATCCTTCTAAAGGTGGGATTGGGGAGTTATCCACCTTTACCTAAGCCATTGTATATCATTCAAATATGGAATGTCTCCATTTTTTTTTTTTTTGAACTTATGGCCCTAAAACTAGCTCTATTGTTGGCTTAGGAAAGACGAGTTCTTCAAATTCATATTTTTGGAGATTCACTACTAGTCATTCAATCGATGAAAGGATAATTTACCTTTATTAACTTCATTCTACAACCTTGTTCATTGACATTTATAATTTTCAAGCATCCTTCACTCATATCTCTTTTTCTCACGTTTATAGGGACATAAACAAGGAAGCAGACAAATTATTTAAAGGAGTGGCAATAGAAAAAGGAACATGGGAAATCCTTAAATATTCTTCAGGACACGAGCCTCTACTTATATTCATGAACCCTGGTTTTGATGTTTTCACTTATTCTAAAGTCTTATAACTATGACTTTTTATGACAAGCATTGATGTTTCTTTCAATGATTATTTTTATTATGTGAAATCCTTGAATAAGGAAAACAGATTGATGATAGAAGTTGGATTTTTTTTTTAAGTCTAAAACAATGAAATATTTTTTTTTTAATCTTTTTGATACTTTAAAGAAAACAACTATAAAAGGATTCTCAAGCCTTTTGTATCAATCCCTTCGAAGGACAATGTAATATTGCTACTTTATTAGACACAGATATAATCCTAAGGCCAACTAAGGAGAAAAAAACAACACACACTAATTAATCTAGGAGTCAAGCATGTAAACAAACCTTCTCACAGAGAAGAGATAGTTGGTGATGGAATCCAACATCGTAGAATCGATGCACGAAGGGGTTGAGTTTCAGCAGGTGGGAAATTTACGTTGACAACCTGCTTACCGAACTAACGCCCTAGTGAAAGTTACCTCACCGAGTAGTGGGAAACCCTCCAAGGATTCTAGGTGAGTATAGCCAACATTGATCCCAGGTACAAAACCACCTTCCCTGTGCTTTCACCTTGGGTAGGAAGTCTAAAATATTATGGCCTCTATGGTACCACCTACTATACCAAAGCAAAGGCGGGACAGTCGACACAAAGACCAACAAAGCAGGGTTGATTACTTTTTTGGCCCCAATGCCACCTTGTGCTTGACCCTTGTGTTAGAAGGGATTCCCAAATTCAATGATATAACAACTAGATTTCACTCCTTAACTCAAATATTTATGTTGTTTTAACAGCTTTGGAAAGTTATTCTTACAATCCTATTCCAAATCTCTACACCTAAGCTAAGATGGGTTTGAAGAGCCCTAGAAAAGTTGCTAGATAAATTTTAATTAATGCTTGATTTTAGATTGTTGTTACTCAAAGGAGTGGTTGTGAAACTAATGGTGTTTCGAGGTGACTCTTTAAACCATGCAAGAGGAAGATGAAATGCAAGAATTTCAACTTTGATGAAAACTAGCTATGGGAAGGAGCAAGAGATTTTAAGAAAAGAAATAATTTCTTGATAGATTACTATGTGTTCACTACTAATGAAAAAAATTATGAGCTAATTATCCAGATAAATGGAAGCAAAATGACCCAAATTTAAAAAATACCATGCAAATGTCATAGTTCACTTAGTACACCTATACAACATTGAATCAAATGTCATCATTTCTAACATAATAAACTTTTATGATTATAGAGACCACCATACACATCTTAAATAATCATAAGAATCACAGGGGCTTCACCTTGTGTATGACCAAGAATCATTTAAGGGAAATGGTAAATGGGTACTCAAAGAAATATACATAGGGACATATACCTCTAAGTGCATATCCTCAAAGTAAATCATCATCGTCGTATCATATTTGAACAATTGATTGGTGAAGGGAAAATGGATGTGGTGGGGTCATCTAGAAACATGATCAACAATGGAAGTGACATCACCAGATTTCATAATAACAGGGAATGTCATAGGATCGTTTTAGGGGTCCTAAATAGGCATAGATGGAACTTGCGTATTCTTCAATTGTTTCCTTTATCAATAATAGTTGGTACAAGAGTGGGAACCTCTACATATTTAGTAAGTTGGTTTCAAATTAGTATAATAAAATAAAAGGGTGCAATTTTAGGGGCTCTTGGGATAACAAGATCCAAGTGTGGGTTTCCCCATCTATCTTTACCAATGAAATATGGAGTAATATTAGTGTTCTAGCCATCATTAGTGGGCAAAACAATAAGGTTTATCTTGGATATGCTCAAGTGAGGCTACAAATTAGGAGGAAATGGAAATAGAGTTGGTTGGATATTTGGGTCACCCAAGTACAAATGGCCTATTTGGTATAATTTGGAAAATTAATCTAATTCTGCATTAAAATTGAAATAAAACATTACTATTTTCCTTCTCCCACCCCTTCATACATCTATGGCCCTTTGTCATATCCCCTTTTGGGGTCATGGGAGCCACAACTCCAGAAACTCATCTAACAAACCAAATATAAATGCAAATGCAATTTACAATCATCCTTATAGACCCAACATATTCAAGCAATCATAAAATGATTGGATTATGATTGAAGAAAAATAGTGCATCTATCTAATGCATTGATTTATGATACTTTTATAGTTGGTTATAGAAAGAGTGAAAAAGTGAGGGAACACATGTTGGCTAACAAATGAGGAAAATTGTGTTTGCAAAAGTGCTAGTAAAGTCCCAATTCTATGTAAGTGATTAATAGTAAGCATGTGAAATTAGGCACAGCTCTTAAAATGTCTTTCATTGTAAAACACTCTTAAAATGTTTTTTATTGTAAATAACAACTATAAATAATATACATAAAATATATATCATGGCAAGATATGAAAAAATTGATCTTCACACACACACACACATATGATATATTATAATTGAGCTCTGAGAAATGTTAAATATAAACTTTTACATGTTTAATTAGGTATAACAACATGATGGTTGTGTAATATCCAAGGATGGGATCAAATTCATATGGGTTTTTGGTTTGAACTAATGAAGCATGATTCCCACAACCACAAAAATCCTCAATATATGACATACATGGGAAACATAACCTAAAAATAAAGCTTATGCTATCATTTACAAGGTAAGACAAGAACTAAAAAAAAAATCAAACGAGCCATGATAGATTGCTTATGCTTGAGTATGGTGCTCTTTTAATATTTTAAATCCAATGCAAGGAGGTGAAATGGTGTTTGATTCAAACCTCACAAGTGTTGGGCAATTCAAAGGCTTTGTATAGGCCAATTTTTTCTCATACTTGTAATGAGTAATATAGGCCAAACTATGCTCATACTTATAATGAGTAATAGCAATTAAAAAAATCATTTTGAGGTTGAGTTTATAATGATAAAAATGAAATCAAATAATATCCATTCAAACCCTTTAATGTTGGTAAATATCACAGTGAATATAATGATGCTTTCGAGGCCATGGGACCATTATATGTGCAAACATATTCAAGGTACATGAAGTAGGTAAGCCTAGGTTGAACATAAAAACAATGAGAGGATTGGGTTTATTATCACTTGCTCATAACTAAAGGAAAATGGACCAAAACTAAAAAATATTATGATAATATGATTTTGGTTATAGTATCCATAATTGGATCACTTGATTCTATAATGTATATCTGAATGGATCTTGAAACTGCATGAAAGAGCCGATAGGAGAAGAAGAAATTTCCATGTTAAGGGAACATGACATATCTCCTTCCATGACCCTCAATTGCAGAGTTTCGTTTGATATTATGGCCTTCAATTTTATCGAACTTAGCTAGGATTTAATGCTAAATTGCAAGAATGTGGGCTTAGGGTGATGAAGAAATAACACATTGTGACTTGGGGAATGGTGAAGTAGGGCTTGGATGTGATGGAATAGTGGTAAAAAAATATGCCCAAAACCTAGGTTGAGCATGGCTCCCTTTTCTTGATTATCAAATAGATGCAAAATTTGAGTGTGCAAAGGTTATACTCCCCATTCTTTCCCTCCTTTCCCTCAGTCTCAAATGTCCCTCGACAGTATCGCCTCCTTTCCCTCGACAGTATTGTGCCCCCTTTCCATCGATAGTCTCGCACCTCCTTGCTCGGTCTGATCTTTCCCTCCTTTTCCTCATTCTCAAATATCCCTCGACAGTATCGCGCCTCCTTGCCCTAATCAATCTCACCTTAAATAAAGCTCGCCTTACCAAACCCTATCTCCTCAAACCGTATGGGTGTCCCTCGACAGTCTCATGCCTCCTTTCCCTCGACATTATTGCACCTCCTTTATCGATTTGATCGGTCTGAGATGGCCCTCGATTATAATATTTCCCTCGATAGTCTCATGCCTCCTTGCTCAGTCTGATCAGTCCCGAATGACCCTTGATTAGAGTAGAGTAGATATGGAAAATCTTTGCCTCAGATGGGCTTGATTTCTTGAAGAAGGGTAAGGTTATCACTGCCAAGGAAATAAGCAATTGATTTGAATTATGTTTCCACCTTAAATAAATCCCTCCTTAAAGAAATCTTTCCTTACCAAACCCTGTCTCCTCAAAGCGTATGGGTGAAAGAGAAGGTTATTTATACATTCGCATATTCAGTAGAGTATATATAGAAAATGAGTAATAATTATTTGAATTAAAGGATTTTAATATATTATTTTTAAATTGTATTAAGAATATATATTTACTCTTTGATTTTTTTATGAAGGGGTAATTTATTTTAGTAATTATCACTATAAAAATTATGAAACTTAAAATCTTTGAAATAATCCAATTTTTTATAATGTGTTTTTGATTGAAGGTTTGGAGTTGTTCTTCTTTCTTTATATATATATATATATATATATATATATATATATATATATATATAATAGAAGGAGAAGAGGGGGAGGTTAGGTATAAATAAGGTAGTCTTTTATTAAGGTATTTAGAAGGGAATATAACTTGAGTATAAGTCAACTCCTAACTATATCATCTACAACTAGAACTCAAATTACACTCTTAGAATCTGTAAACTCTAACAACACAAAGGTTAAAAATTACATTTTCTGATCTTATCGTGGGCTTGGTCATATAGTAAAACAATATCACCTTCATTGTAGTGTCATAGTCAGGGACAAACCACCGTAGGAAGTTGGATTTCCCTTGGAGACTCTACAACTTCCACAAATTTTTGGGTGGAGGAAGTTTAGAGATGTCATGAACTTTCAAAGGATCAACAGTGGGGGTAGGGTATGTATACTCCGTAGACTTTAAAATACAAATGGTTTTGCAGAGGGGGTCCCTTTTCCCACAAACAAGGGGTCTCATACACCAATTTGATGTTTGTCTTGGCTGTGACCTTAAAATTAGATTATTATTTTTGTTGTTGTTGTTGTTATTACACACACACACACACACTGTGTATCCCTCAACGTACCCATTTGGAGGGGGGGTCACATTTCTAGGCATTCCCATTTGTAAAACTAATACATGTTTCAACGTTTCATTCAACTTAGGTGGAAAGATGGGAAATAACCCATACATGAACCAATAATTAGTATTAAGGTATAAACAATGTCAATGGATATGAGGGCCCTAAATGACACTTCTTAGGCTCAATCATCATGAACAACACCTAGAAACCACAACACAATATAGAGGGTCCTTAACATCAGAGTTGGATAAGGACACCATTAGGAGGTTTTTTATAATAAGGACGGGAACCAACACATCACTAATTTGTAAGGATCCCTTGAAGGACTCCAAGTTGTAGGATACAAGTGCCATGAGTAGGTTTTGTTCCCTAGAAATAGGTCTTAACACCTAAAAATGGTTAAGGGGGGAGTAAAGGACTTAAGCCATAATTGAACCTTCTCAAGATCATGTGCCATGAACAACACCTAGACCATCACATTTATATTTTTTGCATACTACATATGGATCTATGGGCCTTGACCATGGTTGTGGTAGGGAAACAAGCCTCAAGCCCTTAACCTACATGGTAAAGGGAGGGAAACAACAACACAATCCCCAAACATATCATATCTAGCTCAAGCACCATGAACAATTCCTCAGGTCACCACACAAGACCATGGATGGGTGAACAAGTTGTCATCAAGAGCCTTGAACAAGTCCTCAAACAAACATAACATAAATTTGGCCTTTAAGAGGGATATAGGCATCATTATTAGGTTTTGTACATTGAAAATGGGTGTAGAGGCATAAACATGGCAAGTTGGAAACAATGGCCTAAAGCCCTAACTAAACCTTCTCGAGCTCAACCACCAGCGACAACACCTAAGAATCATGACACGAGTCCTCTCTAGGGATTCTTTGGCATCCAAGTTGAATATGGGTAACATTATGAGGTCTTCTTGATCATCATGGATGGGTCTTAGGTTCATGACTATAGTTGATGAAAGGAAACAAGAGTCTTCAACCCTAAACCTTGCTTCTCAAGCTCCAGAACCATAGAAAAGTAGTCAAACCACCACAGATGACCTATGTAACATATCATTCATCTCAAAGTGGAATTTTTCACCAGGAACAAGTTAGTTTTGAACCAAGAATGGGACTCAAGGTATAACCAAGCTCGAGGGAGGGAAATGAGGGACTTGTTCCATAAGTGAACATTCTTAGACTTAACTTCTATGAACAACAACTACAACCCACACAACTTCTGAGGATATAGTGTTGGACGAGTCCTTGAGCCATCACATAGGACCCTTGTAGGTTATTTTTGGACTATTTGAGGGATAAAAGTACCATGATTAAACCAAAACATATGCCCTAAATAAAAATGTGTCAGACCCCCCATTAGGAATGGTTCTCAGGGTTGTAGTTGGTGTTCTTTAGAATCCAAAGTAGGATATAATATTGGTGCCATGAGTAGGTTTTGTACAATAGAAATGGGTCTTGAGGGATTAACATGCAGGTTAAGGGGGAAAGAAGGGTCTTAAGCCCTAACTAAACCTTCTTGATCTCAAATTCCATGGTTAGGATAGGAGGAAAAACTTGGACCTTATTCCCTAAACATCACTTCTTAGGATCAATCACCATGAACAAAACCTGCAAATTACCATAACACAATCCCTATCAACTAAGGGGTTTTTAGCATCATAGTTGGATATGAACTCCATTAGTAGGTTTTATGCATTGAGAATATATCATAGGATCTTGACTATGGTCGAGGAAGGAAAACACATGCCTCAAGATATTGTTGGAGGTAAGGGGTTATAGGGGTTAAGTTATAGAGGATAGTGGTGATGAATTATAAGGGTATAAAGGTTATACAAGTGATGGGTTATATTAGGGTTTATATAGGTTAGGTGTGATTTAGTTATAATAGTTAGGTGTTAAAGGTTACAATGTTAGGAAGTAAGTTCTATAAATGATTAGACATTATTGGAGTTATATTAGGGGTTATGGATGATAGTGGTTCTAAGAGTTAGTCATTATATGGTTATCGGTTATAGAATTTAGAGATTAATTAAGTATTAGATGTTATACAAGTTAGGGGTTAAATGAATTATTAAAGGGGTTAGGTTTTATAAGGTTTAAGGGATATGATATGCCCCAAAAATTTATCTTATGTGATAGAAAACAACAATTTTGGGGGGTTTATAAATATTCCATACATTCTACACTTGATCAAAATTCTTTAATATGGAACACATGTTGTTCCCTAACCTTGGAATAGATAGTGAGATCATCTTGATAATAAACCATCGTCTTTCCAATCAAATCATGGTAGGAATGATCGACCATGGCCATTTGAAATGTTGCACCAGTATTCATCAACTCGAATGACATTTAAACATAAGCATATGTCCCCTAGTACAAGGTTGTGAAAGGTGTCTTAAGGTAATCCCTTAATAAATAATCAAGCATAGACATCAATACTAAGCCTGTAACCTACTATGTAACATGTCCATATTTAGAAGTGGGTGATTATCCTTTAGGGATGCTTGATTTGAGTCATGAAATTCAACACATAGCCATATTTCCCCATTCTTCTTCCAAACCCAGACTACAATATTGGCCGCCCATTTTGAATATATAATTGGTACTATAATCCCTATGTCCACTAACTTCTACAACTCAATTTTAATGACGAGCTTTATTTTTGGATTTATCATCCTCAATTTCTATCTAATAGGTGTTCTTCTTTAAATTTTATGGTGTTATGTATAATGGTCCTATTATAATGGTTCTTCTTTCTCGAGAAGAAATCTCAAAAACTACTCCTTCTATGGTTCCACATTTCAAAAATGATCCATCAAATGACATCCTACATGATCCCTCACAAGGGGAGTAAACATTGGGAAGTATAGGTGCATCTATAGTTGTTCCTTTTAAAATTTGAGTCTATAAACCCACCCACATCGTTAAGGCATGTGAATAGTCTATCCATGTGAAATTTCAGTGCCTACAGAAATAGTTTGAAAACATTTCAACGTTGGCCCCATTCGTAGGTCAATGTTGCCCATGTCTATTCCTAGTACAATGCCTTTTCATTGTTCCTTTTAAAATTCTTTCGACAGTACACACATTCCTACATATAGTAATGCAAGGACATATTTTTATTGTGTTGATTAAACAATGAACGAAAAAAGAGGGATTTTTCATCACAACTATGACACACATAAATTAATGTATAATATACAATGTAGAACCTGAAAGAAAAATGAAGAAAGGATGATGCAAACTTAAAACTTGTACTGTCAACCAATTTGTGCACTAATTTGAAAGAAATATAGGGTTTATGGTTTACATGATGAATTGATGATGGAAACAAGTGGGTATGTGAGTCAAATTTGAGTCCAGAAACCCTCCCATATCATTAAGTCATGTGAATAGTTTATCCATGTGAAATTTTAATGCATACAGAAAAAGTTTGAAAAAATTTCAATGTTGGCCCCATTTGCAGGTCATTGTTGCCTATGTCTAATCCTAGTACAATGTCTTATCATTGTTCCTTTTAAAATTCGTTCAAAATTACACACGTTCCCGCATCTAGTATTGCAAGGACATATTTTTTTTGTGTTGATTAAACAACGAACAAAAAAAGAGGAATTTTTCATCAGAACTATGACACACATACATTAATGTATAATATACAATGTAGAACCTAAAAGAAAAATGAAGAAAGGATGATGCAAAATTCAAACTTGTGTCAACCAATTTATGCATTGATTTGAAAGAAATATAGGGTTTATGGTTTACATGATGAATTGATGATGGAAAAAAGTGGGTGTGTGAGTCAAATTTGAGTCCAGAAACCCTCCCATATCGTTAAGGCATGTGAATAGTCTATCCATGTGAAATTTTAGTGCATACAGAAATAGTTTGAAAAAATTTCAACGTTGGCCCCATTCGCAGGTCACTGTTTCCCATGTCTAGTCCTAGTACAATGTATTTTCATTGTTCCTTTTAAAATTTGCTCGACAGTACACGCGTTCCCGCATCTAGTACTGCAAGGACATATTTTTATTGTGTTGATTAAACAATGAACGAAAAAAGAGGGATTTTCATCACAACTATGACACAAATACATTAATGTATAATATACAACGTAGAACCTGAAAAAAATTAAGAAAGGCTGATGCAAACTTAAAACTTGTACTACCAACCAATTTGTGCACTAATTTGAAAGAAATATAGGGTCTATGGTTTACATGATGAATTTATGATGGAAACAAGTGGGTTTGTGAGTCAAATTTGAGCCCAAAAACCCTCCCATATATCGTTAAGGCATGCAAATAGTCTATCCATGTGAAATTTCAGTGCATACATAAACAATTTGAAAAAATTTCAATGTTGGCCCCATTTGTAGGTCACTATTGCCCATGTCTAGTCCTAGTATAATTTATTTTCATTGTTCCTTTTAAAATTCATTCGACAGTACACACGTTCCCGCATCTAGTACTACAAGGACATATTTTTATATTGTTGATTAAAAAATGAACGAAAAAAGAGGGATTTTTCATCACAACTATGACACACATACATTAATGTATAATATACAATGTAGAATCTGAAAGAAAAATTAAGAAAGGATGATGCAAACTTAAAACTTGTGTCAACCAATTTGTGCACTAATTTGAAAGAAATATAGGGTTTATGGTTTACATGATGATTTGATGATGGAAAAAAGTGGGTGTGTGAGTCAAATTTGAGTCCATAAACCCTCCCATATCGTTAAGCCATGCAAATAGTCTATCCATGTGAAATTTAAATGCATACAGAAACAGTTTGAAAAAATTTCAATGTTGGTCCCATTCGTAGTTCATTGTTTCCCATGTCTAGTCCTAGTACAATGTCTTATTGTTGTTCCTTTTAAAATCCATTTGAAAGTACACACGTTCTCGCATCTAGTACTGTAAGGACATATTTTTATCTTATTAAAAAATGAATGAGAAAAGAGGGATTTTTCATCACAATACATTAATGTATAATATACAATGTAGAACCTCAAAGAAAAATGAAGAAAGGCTAATGCAAACTTAAAACGTCTGTCAACCAATTTGTGCATTGATTTGAAAGAAATATATGGTTTATGGTTTACATGATGAATTGATGATGGAAACAAGTGGATGTGTGAGTCAAATTTGAGTCCAGAAACCCTCCCATATCGTTAAGGCATGTGAATAGTCTATCCATGTGAAATTTCAATGCATACAGAAACAATTTGAAAAAAATTCAACGTTGGCCCCATTCGCAGGTCATTGTTTCCCATGTCTAGTCCTAGTACAATGTCTTTTCATTGTTCCTTTTAAAATCCGTTCGACAGTACACATGTTCCCACATCTAGTACTGCAAGGACATATTTGTATTGTGTTGATTAAAGAATGAACAAAAACAGAGGGGTTTTTCATCACAACTATGACACAAATACATTAATGTATAATATAAAATGTAGAACTTGAAAGAAAAATGAAAAAGGCTGATGAAAACTTAAACCTTGTATTGTCAACCAATTTGTGCACTAATTTGAAAGAAATATAGGGTTTATGGTTTACATGATAATTTTTTTATGTAAACAAGTGGGTGTTTGAGTCAAATTTGAGTCCAGAAACCCTCCCATATCATTAAGGCATGCAGATAGTCTATCCATGTGAAATTTTAGTGCATACATAAATAATTTGAAAAAATTTCAATGTTGGCCCCATTCGCAGGTCACTGTTTCCCATGTCTAGTCCTAGTACAATGTATTTTCATTGTTCCTTTTAAAATTTGTTTGACAGTACACGCGTTCCCACATCTAATACTGCAAGGACATATTTTTATTGTGTTGATTAAATAATGAACGAAAAAAGAGGGATTTTTCATCACAACTATGACACAAATACATTAATGTATAATATACAACTTAGAACCTAAAAAAAATTTAAGAAAGGCTGATGCAAACTTAAAACTTGTACTGCCAACCAATTTGTGCACTAATTTGAAAGAAATATAGGGTCTATGGTTTACATGATGAATTTATGATGGAAACAAGTGGGTTTGCGAGTCAAATTTGAGTCCAAAAACCCTCCCATATATCGTTAAGGCATGCGAATAGTCTATCCATGTGAAATTTCATTGCATACAGAAACAATTTGAAAAAATTTCAATGTTGGCCCCATTCACAGGTCACTATTTCCCATGTTTAGTCCTGGTATAATGTCTTTTCATTGTTCCTTTTAAAATTCATTCGACATTACACACGTTCCCGCATCTAGTACTACAAGGACATATTTTTATATTGTTGATTAAACAATGAATTAAAAAAGAGGGATTTTTCATCACAACTATGACACACATACATTAATGTATAATATACAATGTAGAACCTGAAAGAAATATGAAGAAAGGCTGATGCAAACTTAAAACTTGTGTTGACCAATTTTTGTACTAATTTGAAAGAAATATAGGGTTTATGGATTACATGATGAATTGATGATGGAAACAAGTGGGTGTGTGAGTACAATTTGAGTCTATAAACCCTCCCATGGCGTTAAGGCATGCGAATAGTCTATCCATGTCAACTTTCAGTGCATACAAAAATAGTTTGAAATATTTTCAATGTTGGCCTCATTCACAGGTCATTGTTGCCCATGTGAATGAAAAAGTCCCATTTTTCATCACAAATATGACACAGATACATACAAAGTCCCATGTTTTCAAACAGTTTCAATGAATATTCTATAGAAATGAAAAACACGTTCATCGAAACTTCGTTGATGCAATACTATGACAACAATGATGACATCTACGATCATGATGGTATAAAAATGAATGAGCTTCTCTTGGTTTCAAGAGTAATTTATCCTCTAATAAACAAGGCCAACCACGTGAAGGTGGAAGCTCATATGGCCCCTCCTCTTCCCCTCACATCACTATCAATTCCCCAATACCCAATCTATAAAATAGAAAATAATCGAAAGCAACCTAGCTATAAGATTCATGCAATATAGAAACTACAAAAACAAAAATTAATGACGGTAAATGAAATTATGTGTTTGTAAATGATATTTTAGTTTACCACATACTCTAGTATATTGGAGACTATTTTTCAGGTTTCACATAATAATTAAACAACATATAACATAGGATATAAAAACGTCACATTAAACTTAAAAACATGTAATTAACCCATGACATAAGTAAATTATTTTAAGAGAATAATTCATACAAATTAAAATATATAGTCACATACTTGATCCAAATCAACATATGTATCATCCTTATTTTGTATCTTCTTCTTCATCGAACTCGACATCTGTATCATCATCCGGTTCAGAAACAGTGTTGAAAGGATTGATGATATCATCATCATCATCAATGTCATTTTCGAGCATATTTTTGATTATATTGCTACAATGTTGCATTGATTTTTACTGAGCAAAGCACTAGTTATCGAAATCGATTAAAAAAACAACTTTTGAGGGGTTGGAATCGGGAGTGAGGGGTGCTCTAGCTAAAAACCTATGCCAAGAATCCAACAAAGATGACGTTCCTCAACCACTACTTCCTACATAAAAATGTGGGTTGCACTGTTGTTAACCATCGCCATAACTAACTTAGTCTTCAACTTGGATTGAACAAAACTAATATTTGTAGAGTTCTACTCTTGGCTTGAAAAAAACTAATATTTGTATAGTTCTACTCTTGTCTTGAACAAAACTAATATTTGTATAGTTCTACTCTTGGCTTGCCTTAGACATATTGCCAACTAAAGCACCCAATATTTGCAACACACCAATTGATGGTTGGATTTCTTACTCCATAGCATTGACCCTCATCTTCAATGGACATTTCTTATATAATTATATTTTGTACAAATCCAACAAACAACAACCTTACTGCTATTTTTTTCTTAGATCCATATGATAAACTTATCATGTCCTTAGTGTTATCACATTAATATGTCCTTAATATGTCCAAAATCAAGAGGGATATCAAATTAAATTAGGTGGTTGACCACTAATATTGGTAATTGCACCCTAGTGTAATTGTGCATCCAAAGCTAAAGATATAAAAAATTTATTTAAAACTTTGAATATAGAAAAAAAAGTTCATAAATTGGAACTAGGATGATGATGGACTACTCACTAACAACACGTGCACATGAAAATGAAGGTACAACCAAACAGGTACCTGTCATATATTTCTTCGTCGAGTGAGGAAAGATTAGGAAAAATAGAGGGAAATGCGACTACATTTAGTAGATATGATAAGAAAACAAGGACCAGGGGTGAAAAAGTCAGAAGAAAATTTTGTAGACGCATGAAATTTTTTCTTGCCAAAGGAGGATCATGCTCTTATGATGATGAGAGTATAGGAGACATAGAGGTGTCACTCAAGTATAAGAATATGTTGAAACAATGGGTACCTAAGGAACTACCTCCTATAGATGCTGACTTCATTGTCAACAATAGGACATATCGCATTGCACCATCCTCCCTGCATGGCTTGGGGCTATTTTCCATGGATGGACTAATTGTAAAATACAATACAGTAACTGAATTGATGGACTATGTTAGACCATGTTACAATTATAAGGATTTGATGTGGTTGGTCCGGTACATGCAAAGTATGCAGAGATATGCACTCACTGCAAATTATATACAACTAATAAACAAGGATAAAAATAAGGGAGCAACTATCTATATTGATGGAAGGCCTAAAGCTTCCGACTAGCAAGGATTATAAACAACACACGACCCATGACAACAAGCAAACAACCGAATTGCATATATGAGGGACGTGAAGAGAATCGGGTAGTCCTGTGCTCAATAAAAAAGATAGCTCCCGAGGAAGAGTTATTAGTGGATTAACATTTGAATCGAATAGAAACATTGACTAATAGTGTGCAGGTTCTTATGCAACACGTCTTTAAGAAACCTCTACTTATTGCATTATATTTTATTATTATCTTTAACATTGTTGTAAATATTATCTTTAACATTATTTTTGTTATCGTTAACAATTTTTTAAATATTTGGGGGTTCTAATTATATTATAATGTGACAGGATGATCATGGAAAAGGACCAGCCGTAGAACATGTAAATGATTATCAATTTCCACTTTCATTTTACGTTATTTTATTATTTTCTTATATAATTTTATTGAAATAACATTGTTTTTGTTGAAATTATATGTAGTCCGCAGGCCATGTTGATTATGATTCTGTCGATGAGGAGGGGTTTTATTCATCCCCTGATCCAATGGTCTTAATTAAAAAAAAGATCATTAAAGTGAACAAGGAACTTGCTAGCTTCTTAGATCGTCCAAATCAAACTCCCGACGTCCTAGCAAAGATCAATCTCCTTATGTCACAACTTAACACATATAAAGTAATAACCATAATTTAAAGTGTGTTTTTTTTTTTATGTACTCATATGTTCAATTATGAAACTTTGTTCTTTAACTTTTACATTATCTCACGAAAAAACATTTTCTTTTTTATAAAGAGATTTTTGGAGCCTGTTCATCTTGGTGTTGGTAGTAGTGGTGCTACAAAGACGCTACAGAGTCTTGATGCCGGCGGTCATACAGCTGCTAGAGTACTATTTACTTCTCCATCTTCCACACCTAATTTAGATAGGAGCCATGACACGTACCGCCAGGCATCCACACATTAGTCAGAGTCTAGAGATGGTAGCAGAGATGAGGCTCATGGTGATGTGGTTGACATGGCTGCATTTCCTAGAGCTAGATGTGTGACAAGCATGGGGACCCTTCCGTGCACATTTTTGGTCAACGATAATGGACTTCCATTAAAACAATCAAGACTCCTAGGTAGTTTTAATTTATATTTTAATCGTTTAATGTTGTCCTTCTCATACACAAATCATCTAGATTATTAATGATCATATCTTTTTGTGTGTAGGAAATGACCATTTTTATAGGTACCTAGAGAGCAAGGCCTTGTTGATTTCTGGGGAAACCTTACGCATGAGGTGTAATTGCCAGAATTCCAACATCAAAAAGGAACTTATGGATTATCTTGAAGGCCTCTTTGGAGTAGACACGTTCAATAAAAAAGCGGTCACCTTTGTAGCGAGCGAATATTTAAAATATACGCGGGATGTTTATAGATGAAGCTTGGAAATCCTAGGTATGAGCATCCTCCCTCAATCCAGAGAGGGAGTGGAAGACGATCATTGATGATGCAAAAGAGAATATTTTGAAAAAATCAGGAGAACAAATAACTGGTACACCAAGGTAAATTACAATATTTTGATTTTAATACCAGCTTTTATTTTCTTTAGATCTAAATAAAAGTGTGGTTATATATAACATACTTGAAAATTTTGATGATAGGTTGCCTGACACTTCGAAGACAACCAAAGCAAGGATTTTCAAACATGGCCAACACAAGCTAGGCCAGGGCGGCTACTCGATATTACAATCACAAATCGTAAGTACCCAAACATCTTAAGAATATTATTTGTATTTCCTTACAACTTTTAGGTAATTGCAGCCAAAAAAATTAAAAAACCATACCCTTACGCAATGCATGGCAATGAATTCAGAACTGAAACCACGGAGGAAGACCTCCAACTTGGTTACAAGTACGGTTATAAATCTGTGGTTGATCGTAAGAAAAGCATGGGGGCTGACCCCAAGATCCAATTTTCCATAAGGTAAATAAAAATCAGTCCACATTAACCTTTCATTACTTATAAAATACATAAATGTTTGATATTGTCCATAATTTAATTTATTACTTTGTTTTAATCAGGGGAGCAACACTATCAACAAAACCATTAGTACTAGACAACTGAGTGTTGATAGTCCAACACAGCCAGAAGATCATGGTGCTCCCTAGCAGCCCCATCCTAGTGAGGTGCAACCCCAAGATGTTCCTGTGACTGAGGCCCATGATGGTAAAATGGTTATATATTAATCATATACTTAATAATTATGTACTTACAAATTTTGTACCTATAAATTTTGATGTTTCAATGGCAAAGAATGTTATAATTGATCCTCCTTGACCTAAATATTAGGTGAACAGTCCGACAACCATTCCAACGGTGCCAACTAGAGGACCAGGTAAATAATTACATTGCATAGTTTTTTTTTAATATTAATGAACTACTTCAATGATATTTAAAATTTGGCCATATAAATTTAATATTTTTGGTTTTTGTAGGTGATGGCCCCTCACAGCAGCATCCACGTTGTGGGTACGAGACCAGACATACTCAACGTGAAAGGACCAAAACAACATCAGTTGCTGAAGATCACCCAGTAAACAAAGACATGGAGATGGATGAATTACTTAAGACCTGGAAAGCACAAAAGAAGAATAAAAGAAATTCATGATGTGTAATAATTTTATAAGACAGTTAAATGTACATTATATAGTTGAACATGTAATGATGCATGTAATGCAATGACATTATGGGTACTTTTTCATCTAATAATATACACAAGGCTATTTCTATGGCTTGTATATATCTGTGAATGTAATTTTGTTATAAACTTAATGATAATTTCATCTTCTCTTATAAGACTTGGTATATATTGATTCAATACTCCTTGGTTCTATTGGTTCTATTGGCCTTGACATACAATTTCTGCATCAATTTGTGGCTCCATGGATATCATCCTAGCGATTTGAAGGCATTGGTAATTATGAAATTTAAGAGACTGAATTGTTCAAGTTTGTATTTAAATTTTACATGCTTGTTTGTTTGTGGGTTTCAAGAGTTCCAAACTTGTATCTCTTTGTCTTTTAAGAATAACAATCTCTTTGTATTTTAAGATATAACGTGAGAATCCAAGAAAGACCTGGTGCCTTGTGCTTGGGCTATGGAGTCTAGGCAACCAATAGAACTTGAATATGCAATATGCAACTTCCAAAATCTTCTGACATGATATATGCAACTTTTAAAGTCTTGTGACATGTGACATGTGGCAAGCATCTTTTCCAAGCAATGTGCAAACTTTAAACTTGGTGCAACATGCAAAATGAAATTTTTGGGAAGATGCAATAATAAGTTTTAAGGATTAAACATGAGGGGTTGGAAATGGCCATGTCAAACATTTTATAATATTTTTTCAGAGCATTACCCTTCTTTTCATTGTGTCTTTTCATTGTATCTCACATGACAAAGAAACAAAATCACATTGCCATTGTCAATTTATATGTGGAGCGTTATTCAAGGTTTCAAGATTTTCTTCATATTTTCCTACTTTAATCCTCTCATGGTCATTTTAATCCATATAGAGGTCCATGATATAAACACTCATTGTTATAATGTTGACATAAATTCCAATATTCACTTTGTTGATTAGAGGGCACAATTTTGGCAAAAAATTAATGTTTTTAGTTCCATGAAATTTGTTTTGTTTCTTCAACAACATTAAGGATTAAACATGAGGGGTTGGAAATGGCGATGTCAAACATTTACTCTCACACATGTGCATCATATCAATATTCATGTCTACAATATGTGGAGGGTTATTCAAGGTTTCAAGACTTTCTTCATATTTTCCTACTTTAATCTTCTCATGGTCATGTTAATCCCTATAGAGGTTCATGATATAAACACTCATTGTTCTAATGTTGACATAAATTCAAATCTTCACTTTGTCGATTAGAGGGCACATTTTTGGCAACAATTTAATGTTTTTAGTTCCATGAAATTTCTTTTGTTTCTTCTACAACATTAAGGATTAAACATGAGGGGTTGGAAATGGCGATGTCAAATATTTTATAATATTTTTTCATAGAATTACCCTTTTTTCATTATGTCTTTACATTTTATAATCCATATAGAGGTTCATGATATAAACACTCATTGTTATAATGTTGACATACATTCCAATCTTCACTTTGTCGATTAGAGGGCACAATTTTGGCAACAATTTAATGTCTTTAGTTCCTTGAAATTTATTTTGTTTCTTCAACAACATTAAGGATTGTTTCTTCATGTATTTTGTTTCACATGTTCAAATATAGATGTAACAATTTGACCTCGAAATCTTGGGTTGAGGTTCATCCATATACATATAGATAGAAATGAATTTGGGTACCTTGGAATTCTAGTGAAATACAAAGGACCAAAATCTTTAAGGGCTCCTTCTTTAATATTATAATTTTATTTTCTCAAAACCTAGTGTTGCATTTTTATTTAGGTCATCATCATATTTTTCTTATAGTTTCCTATGTAAACCTATTATTTCAACCTCCTTTGTTGGTTCCTCATGGACAAATTTCATAATTTTGTCATTGATGAGAGAAACCAATGTTATGGCCCTGATTACTTGCCACTCCAGTTTTTCAATATCATACTTGATTCACATAACCTCATTAAGCATAGATGAAGGACAATTTCCTTTCACTTTGATTTAGCACCAATAATTTGATTATCATTGAACTCATGGTTAGTGTTAGATGCAATATATCCTTAATTTTGTATTATAGTTGAACACAAAGAGAGATCAATGCTATCATGAAGTTCTATAGCATCACATGCCATACCATTTTTATCTTGAAACATGACATGAACATGTTCACATTCTCCATTTTATATTTCAATATTAGGATCATTAGTATCCCATTCATTACTATAAATTCCCAAGGTTTTTCCACACATCTTACAAACCACTACTAAAATAGAGGGAACCCAACACCATCAATGATGAAAACAAAATAAACGACAATGAGAGAGTTTTGACCATATGTCAACTAATTTGTCTCTTTAAAAAACTTCATTGATGTGCAAGGGAGCAATGTGTCTATGAGAAAAGATCCAGTTTATCCCCCACATATATTCAATAAGGTGTGTGGGATAAACACACCCTCAAAACAAAACAAAAAAATCACAAGAAGCGACCTAAAACCCTAGTATCATGCTTAGAGATTAATGTAAAGGCTTTGAGACAACACCTTAGGCCTATGAACCAATACCAAGATAAAGGGAACCCAACACCATTTATGAGGTCAAAAAAATAAACTACAATGAGAGAGTTGTGATAGCATGCCACCTAAGCTACAATAAGTAAGAAAATAATGCAACTTTTGTGGATAATAAAAGAGAGCATGAGATGTCATCATCTTCTCCAACTAACACCATGCCTCCACTTGGAAATTCTAGGCATTTCCATACAAAAAGAGGAGAACCGAGTAGCAACAAAAACCACCATGAGTATAGTGAAAAAGTTGTAACTAAACCTTCAATGGAAATATTAGGAAAGGAACCCACTATCACAACAATTATTATGGTTTGTGAAGCCCCACGATATGCATTAGATGTGTTTAAGATGACCTCCCATACCCATAACACAATGTTAAAAGTCATATCCAAGAAAAATATTAAATTATGACATTTGTTTTCATAATCATGGTAGTTAATGTCATATAGAGGATCCTCATATAACTCTCCATTGACAATGATTTCACAAAGACTCCCCTTCTTAGGGTTCTGTCCAATTCTATTATTTCAATCCTTAAATATTATGCTCACCAACCCCATCAATATCTCTTTTGTGTTGCACAAAACTATAGTAGTCAAGATATTGATCCTCATGGACTAGAGAAAATTTATCCATAACAATCAAAGGGATGTGATCCATAATTGGAGTTACCATGTGAGACCTTGAAATTCCTTGCATACCATTTCTTTCTCTCACTCTCGATACAAGTAACTGTAAACTAATGATTCAAATAAATACGACTTCCCAACACCATGCTATACTAGATCTATTGAATCTAGGGAATCAAACTTTTTCGACCTTGGTAACAATGCCAATCGTAAGCTCCAAAAATTGCACTTTTAAATATGAAGTCCCACATAACAATCAAGGCAAGCTTGATTATACTCAAGAGTTCTCACTACCACCAAATTTGCTCAAACCACATACTACTAATATACCAAAGGGATAATCTACTAATATTCCAAATGGATCCACAAGGGTAACATTTTTTCCTCCTGCATCCCACACTAAAACCACATACTACTAATATGCCAAAGGGATCTTAGCAAGTGGATCCATTGCCCTCACTAGTTCCTCCATCATTTCTACATATTGCATATGAGACATAACATGTTAGTATCTCATCTTCAGTAACTTTTTTATAGGACACTGGTTGTTATTTTAATTAAACTCAAATTAAACTTATATTCCATTAATTTAACATAAATGAGATTTCACACAATGACACAATGTTTACTCTAGAACCAACCCAAATGGGAAAAACAAATTTCAATGGTTACTCAATTCTCATTTTGAGAATCTTTGGTTACAATGTAACTCATGGATCTTTTTGCATACTTTCCTCTTTGGGCAAAATTCCCTTTGAGAGTCGTGTCAAAAGGACTAATAGGAGATATTGGGGGTAATGGGAAGTCCAAGAGACCGACCTTTTATTTCCCATTGCGCTCTCTCTTTTCTGCTCCTATTTTCATTTTTATATTTTATTTTGTTTTACTTTTTTTTTCTTTGTCTCATTTAATTTATTAAATCCTGCATTGTCCTTTATTATATAACCTTCATTAATTTTTAAATTACACTTGTAGGTATTGATTCTTACAATCATTCCCGTGTTCAAATCCATTTCAAATTAGGCCTCCCCATTGAGAGTGTTTTTGTTCTCCAAAATATTAGAAGACCAATCTAGAACAATGTGTCATCTTTTTGTTTCTCTTGATCATGGATCTAACTATGAATGTTGGATTTTGTTACTGGCCCGAGTTCTTTCTATGGATTTATCTCTAGTTCATAGTTATGCTATCATGTAGAAATTCCACAAGAGGATGTGTGAATGACCTCCTTCTACTAGGACCAATTGGTTCCTAGCATGGAAACAATTTTCTTATGTTGCACATGCTTACCAACACTCCAACACTCTATAAATGCAACAACTTCACTTGGATGACCTCTTTAGTGTGCAATCATAGCACCTTGTATAATTGGCTCAAAAAAAAATAAAAAAATTTGCTCAAAAATCAAATATTTTTTTTTAAATAAATTGTTGTCGTCGCAATTGCGACGACCCCATAAAAATATTGCGATGAACTTGCTATACAAATCATGAAAAATTGTATAGCAATTTCGTCGCAATATACCTTGTTTTCGTCGCTCTTGTGACGACCCCTTCAAAAGATGATTCATCACAAACTTTGTTACGTTTGTCGATCTTGTGACAATATGCCTATTGTCGGGTGTGTGATGATCTCCCTTTATTTTCTCTCTTGTGACAATATCTCTGCATTGTCTCATTTGCAACAATTTTCATCGCTTGTCATGCTTGCAACGATTTCCCTACTTTTTCGCTCTTTCCACGATTTCCCTACTTAGTCGTTCTAGCAATGATATTTCTTCTTTGTTGCAATTGTGACAACTCCCTAGTGTCATTTCTCTTGTGAAATTAAGTCAGGTTCGTCGCACGTGCCACGTCACACGAAGCGACGTTTGGGAGACCCAAGATTCGTCGCAATATCTACGATATAATGTCGCAAGAACGTCGAAATAGCCGTCGCAAAATGGCCCAAATTTGCTAGTGAAGAACTGCATTGTCTCCTGCGCCTAGATCATGATCACCTTCATCTTCTTCGTCTGTCAAACCTGCATGATCTTCTAGCTCTATCTGATCTGGTGAATCATATTCTTCTTCAATATCATCTTCTTCTTGCACATGAGTATACTTAACTGGCCTTCCTCTTGGATCATATCTAACAACAAATGACCAATCCCTCTCACCTAGAACATTTGAATAAAAGACTTGTTCACATTGGCTTGGAAAAACATAGTGATCATGTCCTATTTCAAACATCGTTGTTTTAATCATCGAAAATACGTTGGCATGTTGAATAACAGTTATTTCCTCATTGTGTTCATGCATTCGTAATCTATACCATTTGACGTCAAACATAACTAATTTGAAGGAATTAAAGTCACACTCAAGTATATGATTCAAATACCCATAGTATATATTTTTAGATTCTTAGGGATGTCTATCACTCCTAGAGGAAACACTAGTGACCTGGAATACTACAGTTATCCCACTATCATAATTTTTCCTAGTTTCATCGAACTGTTTGATGAGAAATTTACAACCATTGCACCACATAGCCTTGTGGTGTTTCAACTGTAATATTGCAGATATGTAAAAGATGCATTATCAATTAATAAATTAACATATAATTTATATAACCTAGAAAGTATCTGAAAAATACAGTACACATGTAGTCACAGTAATATAATATAAAATAACTGAATAAAATGGGTGAATTTGCTTGCCTGTCCATCTTTCAAACCATATGCTAAATCAATTTCCCTTTGCGTAACATTGGAATCTTCGTTATGATGAGCTTATCTAACCAATTCGGGCAGTCGTTGCCATGATAACCTACCACCATGATGTTGTTTACATCTTTCAATCCTTACATACATCTATTCAATATTTTTTGCAATGTATAAATGCAATGCATCCCAATCTTGAGCAACTGAATCAAAAAATCATAATTCACCAATATTAAATATTAGTTATAACGTCCATGGTAAATATTAATAATTTATGAAATAACATATATTAATATATTAATGAGTATGATAATATACACAAAAAATGAAAATATTGTATGTATTAATTATATAAATCTCCACAATTATTAATATATTACCTCTCATTTTTTTCATTCTACCTTTCCCCAACAAGTGCTCCTGGTCTTCAAATTTTTTTATGGAGTTCACATCCCAAATGTGATCCACTACATGCATAGTTTGCATTGCTAATTTAGGAATATACTCACTAATATACACCATGGAATTATATACCATATATCCCTCCACCATAGAACCCTAAGAACGTGCTCTTTGTCTAACCAAAGCCTTCAATGATTTCAAGTGCCTCTCCACCATCCATATTGACCTTGTGTGTACAGGTCCACAAATTTCAATATCCTCAACTTGGTGTATGAGGTAGTGTTCTTGTGCATTGAAAAATGTTGGAGGTATATACTTTTTCATTTCACACATTAGCCAAGGAATTTCTCTCTTCCAATACTTTATATCATCTTCATGGATTTCTTTCAATGACAACCGTCTACATGAGATCATGACACAAGAAAATAACATGTTTCAAGATAACATAACATAATATATTACATTACAAGTAAAACACATGTCATTAAGTACAAAAACAAATTGAAAGAACATTTTGCATATAAATCACACCAACTTACCTCATGTATTTTCCAAGATCATATATAACTTGTTTGGCGTTGTTGTCAAAGTCATTTGAGAGGGATAGTGGTAGAACATATTGTAACAAAAACAATGAATCGTTATTTGTTTCGACCAAAGTAGAAAAAAAAAAAAAAAAACTTAAAAGATGTATAAGGCCGATATATATAAATATGNATGTATACCAAAATTATTACCTTAATGAAGGTATGCCAATCATGTGTTTTTACCCCACCAAATTCACCTTTATTCGTTAAGATATTGTTTATGTTTGAAGAAAAATCCGTGGGAAATTTAATTCTTTGAATGGCCTCTTTTACATCATTTCTTTGTTGCTATGTTAATAATGATGGAAAGTTATTTCGGTCTAGTCCATCTCTATTTGATCATATCACACTTCACATTGCATGATTGGCTTCCTGAATGTCAATACAAAATTTGACAATTTTTTCTTTATCCCTCCTACCATCTATGATTCTCCATAATGTTTATGTCACATTCTTCCCGATATGCATTGTATCAAACAAATGAGCTATTTTAAGCTCCTCATAGTAGGGAAACATCATGAATTTAGTGGGATAACATTTCATTCCTCATGGAATCCCAATATTAATACCTTCATGATGGCAGCCTTCATGAAGCATAAAAGAAATCACAAAAATAATTATCAAATACGGTAAAATAAATTCAATGATTAAAATAAACATTCAAAACATTACATGATATACAATAAATAAATAAATTGTGTACCTTGACGATTTCCATTATATTTCAACCTCCATAGGTGAGGTGTCATTCTTCGTGGTTTTAAACCCGTCTTTTATTTCCCATTGAAAAGATGTTTTCTAGTAGTACGATACTATGGTTCTTAGGGAGGAGGTTCCTATACTCATCAAACACCACCTTTCCTAAACTTTTTTAATGACGATACTTCATCTTAGGACCCCAAACTGGACATGCAACTTTACCCATTGTTTGAATACCCACAACTGATGGATTAATGCCAATTATGCGATGAGAATATTTAAAAATTAAACATGCAGCATGATATATTTAAAAAATTATATAGTATTAAAGAGAAATAGAATGCTACATACCACAAAAATGTGTTAGTCCTGCGACATCATGAATTGTCCATAAAATTATTTCACGGAATTTAAACTTCTTCTCCCCTATTTGTTTACAAATGTCATACATAGTGATGCCAACCCATAACTTTAGTAGCTCGTCGATAAGAGGCTTGATATATGCATCCATTTCTTTAACCTGATACTTACCTAATTGTTTTAAATTACACATAATTATTATAACCATGATATGTATATATAAGTAAATAAATAAACAAAAGATATTATGAAAAAAATGAAACAAATGAAAATGTTACATTCAAAAAATTAATGTAAACAAACTATACCTGGAACAATCATTGTCAACATTATGTGATCCCTTTTTATTGACATCCAAGGAGGAATGTTATTGTTGATAACAAAAATAGGCCACATTGAGTAAATAGACCTAAGTTCTTCGAATGGATTAACACCGTCAGCTGCCAATGAAATACTAACATTACGAGGTTCATCTTTGAAATATTCCCATTTTTCCTCGATTTACCTAAAATAATAACCATCGACATGCATTCAAAGAACACCATCTCCACTTCTATTACGTGCATGGTAATCCATAATTTTTGTTATCATTTCGCACCTAAACAATCGTTGCAAACATGGAATTATGGGAATATGATTTTCGAAGCATGTTGTCCATAATATATAATATGATCATTAGGACATGCATCTATAGTTTGATAATCGATTCCAATGTATTTCATAATGGCATGCAAATCTCAATATGTGCGAGGTAAAATATTTGACGATGGTAACAAAAATTCACCTCACAATATACAACATAACAAACAACTAGTTAATGTAAAGAATATTAATTGTAAAAATGCATTCTTATTTTACACATTAATTAACGCTAAAAACAAATAGAAAAAATTCAACATTTATGTATAATATGAGATGAAACATATTACATACCTTAGGATTTGTGTCATACAAGTGTTCGACAAATTATTCATAACCTTTAAGTTCACTAGCAACAATGTAGCGGAGAAAATATTTGTTGTTGAGCCTTCATAAATTTGTTTATTTTCTTTTTCTAATAGAGGTTCATCATAAATACCATCACTGTACCCATCCTCATCCGATTGAGAAAACAAATCTTGGATCATTTGATTTGTCCCATCATCTTATTCCATGGGATCATTAACTTGATTCGTCCCATGATCATATTCTTCCATGAGATCCTCATTTGCTTGATCATGTTCCTCAGCTTGTACAACATCATTTCTACTAGTACTACTTGGTGCAATATTCTGCAGAACGTTAGAGGGAAACTCTAACTTTATAATTACAAACAATCATGCAAAATTAGTGTGTACTATAACAAATATTCAAACAATATATATACATATATATAATTTTATATAAAATTGACAATATAAAAATAGATAATGAATATATAGCTAATTACCATGGGACGATATTCATTCGATGCCCCATCAATGTGCCCATATTTCCTACAATGTTTTGTAGATGTTGCTATTAAAATTCTTAGGGGACGTGTAAGGAAACATTTTTTGCAAGGACAATAACATCTACCATCACCCTTTTCACCAGCTTTACTTTTTTTCCTACCTCTAATATTCTGCGACATTCTTCCGCACAAAAATACCCTTTCTGAACTGTCGTTGTTATAGCAAGATTGTCGCAACATCTCTAATTTGAAAAATATTTATATATATTTTTCTCATTTCAAGAGCGAAAAACATTGGACAAATCAATGTTGACTTTGTCAAACAATATAATAGTCATTGTTGACTTTGTCAAATAGTGTAACGGTCAATGGTTATCCTCGCTCTTGCAACGATAACTAAAGGTCGTTGCAAGAGTGACAACAATACACTATATTCACGTTCGTCGCTCTTGCGAAGAACATATGGTTTCGTCACAAGAGAGACGAATTCGATCTGGATTTATAAAAAATGAAAAATTGAGCTCTTTCTCTTGAATTTTGTGACAAAAGGGTACTTTCGTCGTAAGTAGTTGTCGCAAATTTTTCAATATATAGTAGTGATTGCACTATGTATTTATTAGAAACATATCATATAATATGTCAAAATAAATCTTAGGAAATCCTATATCTAATGGCATTGGTGTGGTGGCAATCCGATTTATCTATCAAAATATATCAGCCAAATAGTCCATGTGGTCATCACGAAAAACCAAAAAAATATTTGATTTTAAATCAACTATAATTTCACTTTCTGGACTTCGATGTAGATAATTTTTCTTTTGAATTGGGACAATTTTTTGAGAGGAACTTGGATATACAACTATTTCCTTCATATTCTGCACAAAATGTTATAGGATTTGATCTGAAGGTCGTCACCCTCTTTTTTTTTTTTAAAGGAAAAATCCTAAAAAACAGAAGAAAATGAAGATCTCCCTAGTGGGGTTTCCAATTTTGTTGTAGAGGAAAAGCTCCTACATATAGGTGATCACTCTCACTAATCTATCAAATATCAGTGACAGACAGTGGATAGAACGTAATGGATTTTTCTCTAGATCTAGTTTGTAGGTTCGATCTATACTAACTAGAGAGGAGAATGGGTCTTACCTCTACTCGACGGTTGTCCTATTTTATCTAGGCTTATGCAACTCAAAGTCTTCACCACAGCTCTTGCAATCAATTTCTTGTACACACATAAAACACCATGTACCCTTCTCAACCTTTCTTAGCATGAAAGAAAGATAGTTTACAAATAGATATAATCTAACTCTCTCAATATGAAATCTTATCTACCAACATACAACATGAAATAACATATATCACACCAATTGGAGGGGGAAAACACAATAGATCTATATTTTAAATTTAAATAAAGTACGAGATATCATATTACCTTGAGACTAATTAGGTGCCTTCTAGCTCTAATTTCCTTGAGACTCCTTCATTTTCCACTCTTGATTTCTCTTCCCCAACATGATGACTCTCAAACTATAGATCCTCCCATCTCCTTGATTTGGCCTCTTCTTATAGGAATTTAGATGAGCTTGAAGATAGTATTCATGACACGAGAATTAGCTGGGTACAATTCATAGGTATGTTTAATGGCATGTGAAGTAAGCAATTAAAATTCATATTTATCCAAGTGGATATCGGTGGCCACCCACCTATTCCAACTATCTCATCTTGGTATTTTCTCGGTTTGGCAGGTTTTTCCTAGTTTTTGGGTCCTGAACTTCTGGGGTCGTTTTGAGGCCCTAAACAACGTTTTTAGGGATATCCACATTCAAATTGTAATCAAAGTCAAACTTTGAAGGAATAATGTGTATTCCTCGGATATACCTTTCTAACAGGCTATCGTGTGTCTAAAACGAAGATCGTATGAAAAAGTTATGACCCTGAGAAGTTGATGTATCGACTTACCCCAATGGGGCCCACATGAATTTTTTCGCTTCATCTCCTAGGGTTAGATTTTTTGATGTCCAGGGTTTTGGAATTCATGTTTATTGTAAAAAGGATTTTAGAGACTCATTGTACTCATATTCTTACGAATGATCATATTCGTCACTTATCTTCTCAGAGATAAGCTGCCACCATTCTAGCAAGCTTGTTTTAGTCTACATTTTACAGTTTCAGCATATTTCTTATTTAATAGAAGTCAAGTTTTATTGTATCTCTATTATTATTCATTGTGTCTCTGCGTTAATATTATAAATATGAGTTTCATTTCATTTTTCTCATAAATCCATGTCAGTGGTATCAGAGTGGTCTACTCGTCATTTTTAGTGCATGTCCCCAACGAGGTCAGGGTATAGAGAGTTGGGTCTCGAGCTTGTTTCTCTTGAGGAAAAAATATCTCGCATGCCCAAGAAACCTTCCATGGCGGGCATAAAGAAAGATGACAACATAGGATATCCTTTCAAAATGTTACTCAAGAAATCCCTCGAGCGACAAAGGAACAAGATGATGGACAACTTTGCACAAATCATTCAAAAGCTACTGACAAGTGACACATCTACCTCAAGCGAATGCGCCGCCCCCTTTAAAGTATAGATCAATTTTGATATTCCTATATTTGAAGGTCAAATAGATGTAGATTCCATAGATAAATGGTTAAACCTTCTAGAAGGGTATTTTTATGTCCACAACTTTTTCGATAGAGAAAATATTACATTTGTGCTCCTCAAGGTCGTACCCCATGTCAAAGATTGGTGGGAGACTTTATGTGAGAAAAAGGAAATAGAGTGATCTACATTATTTACAGTTTCACCCACTTGGGGTTCCTTTTGGGATGTTATTAAGGGAAAATACTACCCTTTTGGAAGTTATGACAACTTATATACAAGATGGACCACACTACGGTAGGAAAGAGACCAAACAGTGCTAGAGTTCACCAATGTCTTCCATACCTTGTGCACCAAGTTGTGTATCAAATATTTTGAGTGTCATATGGTGCTCAAGTACCACGGTAGTCTGCATAGATACATCCAGACAAAAATGGAGTTTTTGTAAATCTCGTCCATGGACGCAGCCTTTCGATATGATGTCAAAATCGAGCATAAGCTTAAACAAAATATGCGACACTTTGGGTCCGAGAACCCCTCACATCAGAAGTAGGGGAAGGGAAGCCCCAACACATAGAAAAAATGGAAAAGAAAATATGGACAGCCTCAGGACAACTATTCTAAGCCACAAACAAAGAAGGACAATGGAAAGACGAAGAAAGACATCGAGAAGTGTTGTTACTTTCATAAGAGCCCCTAGAATAATATTGTTGATTGTCGCTCAAAGAAATAACTAGTGGCGGAGGTGAAAGCCTCTGAATCAGATGAAAGTTCCAACTCAGATTCAAAACCATAAAATGGGAGAAAGATTATTGATGTGGAACCCAGTGCCACCATTTCTACCACCACGATCCAGCCCAGTGAACCTGAGGAGCCAGAGGAAGGAGAGTGTCTCTTTCATTGATAGATGTGGGTGAAGGGTACTCCACTGCACTCTATCCTTGATAGTGGTATCCAGAAGAAAATTATCTTAGCAGAGGCCATCAAGTAATTGGCCTTGTTGAAAACACTGCACTCGCATCCATACACCATCATATGGCGCCACCAAGAAAGCGATCTTCACATAAGCCAACAATGTCGCATGTCCTATGGCATCAAGCCCTTCAAAGATGAGGTATTGTGTGATGTCGCTCCTCTTGAATTTTATGATTTTCTATTGGGCCAACCTTATTTATGGAAAATTCATTATGTATATGAGTCTAGGCCTTACAGTGTTATTATTACTTTGGACAAGAAACTGTATAGGATACCCGAGATAGTCCCACCTACTGTCGTTTCCTTGATCTCTGCCAAGAAAAGAAGGAATGTCATCTCTCAGACTGAGAATCTTGTCTTCTTCATGATTTTCTATCAAAGTGAGAAAAAGGTTGTAGCCACATCCATGGCATCCATAGTTGATCTATCCATGCACTAGAACAAGTGGATAAGGTCGTGGAAGAATACAAAGACATCTTCTCCTCACCCATTGGGGTACCTCTACACTGTCAGGTCAAGCATCCAATCAATCTATTACCCAACGCACTGCTACCCAATGGGATAGTCTATCTCCACTCTCTGTTAAAAAATGAGGATATCAAGTGTCAGATCTAAGAACTGCTCCAAAAGGGGCACATCTGACCTAGATCATCACCATGTGGAATCCCAATCTTGATTTTGTAGAATAAATATGGGACCTGACAACTCTACATTGATTATCAAGCTCTAAATAAAATCAAAGTCAGGAACCAGTACCTGATTCCCCAAATAGATGATCTCCTTGACTAGCTCAAGGGGGTCAAATACTTCAGTAAGATTGATATGAATTCTAGATACCATCAGGTCCCAATAGAGAAGACATATGTATGGAAAACTTCCTTCAAGTCCAAAGAAGGTCTTTTCGAATGGTTGTTCATGCCCTTTGGTTTGACGAATGCCCCATCAACTTTCATGAGGATGATGGATAATATCTTGCATCCTTTCACCAATTATTTTATGGTGGTGTATCTGGATGACATCCACATCTACATCAAGACTTGGGTGGAACACTTGCAACATATTCAATAGGTTATGCACACTTTGGGACAACACAATCTATACACAAATATGCAAAAATGCTCCTTCAGCATGGATAGAGTCCAATACCTAGGCTACATTGTTGATGAGCATGGGGTTCATGTTTATCCCACCAATAGCCAGTTCATTCGTGACTAGCCATCCCCAACCATACTCACTGAGCTTTAGAGATTTTTAGGCCTTGCCAATTTTTATCGCAGGTTCATGTTGGGATTCTCCCATATTGCATGGGCCCTCAACCAAGTAAACATGCATGGTGGTAAGGAAACATTCATGTGGGGCATATCGCAACATCAATCGTTCGATGATTTGAATCAGTTCTTTTTCTTAGCCTTAGTTCTCTCATTACCCAACCTGCAACAACCCTTTGATATCGAGACAGATGCTTCGGACTATGTTGTGGGCACAATTCTCACTCATCACAAACACCCCGTGGCCTATCATAGTGAGACACTATAAAATGTTTTTCATAAGTACCCTACTTACAACAAAAAAATGTACTCCATTGTGCAATCATGTTGCCAATTGAGGCATTACATTCTTGGGAAGGGGACAAACATCCACACCGATCATAAGTCATTGTAGTTCATGCAGACACAGGGTAAATTGCAGAATGGCCTCCATCAAAAGTGGTCCACATACTTGTAGCAGTTCCATATCAACATCAAGTATAAGACAGGAAGCACCAATCATGTCCTTTATTTCTTCAACGACCCTCCAATTACAACACTCACCACGGTGATAAACTTCTATGATCACGAGACCTCCAGGTGGCCCCAACTCTATGAGAGAGATCCTTACTTCTTCGCTACCTACCAGATGTTGGGTGCAAACATAGTTGTCATTGATTTCCATATTCGAGATGAGATGTTGTGCCATCTGGGCCATCTCTGCATTCCATCAAGCGAGAGAGCGAAGCTAATTTGGTAATCCCACTATAGTCGGGTGGCAGGACACTTTGACATTGAAAAGATAGTGGAAACTCTACAACAACATTTCTATTGGCCGAAACTTCAACATTATATAAACAAGTATATCAGGTCCTACACTACCTGTGCCATTGCTAAACTAGAAATTAAGAAAAAAGGCATGTACACCCCTCTTCCTACTCCTGAAAGGCCTTAGGAATCCATCTCGATGGATTACATGTCGAGCCTTCTATCCACCAAGTGGGGAAATGACTGTGTTTTTGTGGTGGTTGATCGTTTTTCTAAAATGGTGATTCTGGCTACCTGCAAGAAGATTATCACAACAAAGGCCACTTCCAAGATCTTCTTCGAATGAGTATGGGTAAATTTTGGGATACCAAAAACCATCATCTCAAATCAGGATAGTTATTTCCTGAACACATTTTGTTCGAGCCTCTAATCATTGTTGGACACCAATGTCACCAAATCCACTTCCTTTCACCCCCAGACGGATGGTCAAACCAAGTTCATCAACCAGATGATCATGAATATCCTAAGCATGTACAATTCCAAGCATCCCCGCACATGGGATGAGATTCTTCCCTATGTTCATCACATCTACAACTGAGCACTACATAGCTCAACTGGCCACAACACCTTTCAAGTGGGGTTGGGATTTCAACTATTGGGTACCATGGATGTTGCACTACCCCTTGTGGCCACCCAGGAAGACTCGTCCCATGCTACAACTAAAGATTAGAAAGCTACCAGGTTCATTGAGAAGATCCAACACATCCGCCAATAAGTTCAGGATATTTTACAGAAGTCCAATGCCAAGTACAAGTAGCGCCATGATCAACATCGGGTGCCACACAAGTTTCAGGTGTGAGATAAAGTTTAGTTTCACTTGTAGAAGAAATTATGTATGGGACCCCATCTAAAGTTTCTTCCACTCCACTATGGACCTTACACCATCAACAAGGTTGTCGATGATAATTCTTTTGAGCTCAACATTCCCCCCTTCCCTAGCTTGCATCCAGTATTTAATGTGGACCTCCTTTGGCCATATTTTCCACCATTATTGGACACCTCAAAGATAACAAAAAATTTGACACCAACAGAGCTCAACCTTGAATGCATGGAATAGGAATCCACTTATCATATTGTGGACACATAAGTTGAGGGCACTCGTCAGTAGAGGATCCATCTTTATCAGGTTGTCAAAGCAGGGCAAATCCTGCACCAAGGCAAGTGGCTCACCTAAGGATAAATTCAGTAGCATTTTTCTCATTTGATGGGGGAACTCAATGAAATGGATACCATTTCTTCCTAAGGGGGGAGGATTGATCCACATGGATATCGGTGGCCAACCACCTATTCTAACTGGCTCATCTTGGCAGTTTTTTCCTAGTTTTTGGGTCTTGAACTTTCGAGGTCGTTTTGAGGACCTAAACAACATTTTTAGGGATCTCCACAGTCAAAATATCAATGAATTCATATTTATATGACACAATTTCTAGTCCTTGGATAGACCTTTCCAATGAGCTATCATGTGCCTAAAATGGAGATCGTATTCAAAAGTCACGACCCTGAAAAGTTGATGTACCAACTTACCCCAACGAGGTCCACATGAATTTTGGCGCTTCATATCCTAGGGTTAGGTTTTTGGAATCCATGTTTACTATAAAAATTCTTTCAGAGCCTTGTTGTACTCATCTTCTCACGAATGAGTGTAGTTGTCACATCCCTTCTTAGAGATAAGTTGCCACCATTCTAGCAAGCTTGTTTCGGTCTGCATTTTACGATTTTAGTGTATTTTTTATTTAATAGAATTCAAGTTTTATTATATCTTTGTTATTATTCACTTTGTCTCTGTGTTAATATTATAAATCTATGTTTCATTTCATTCTGCTTACAAATCTTGATCACATAGATAGGATTGACGACATGTGAACAAAGCAATTACAAGTCATGCACAAGTTCCATGCTCAATTATGAGATTTTTCCAACCTATTATGAGATTTTTCCAACTCACTGTGAACTTTCTTCTCAATTATGAGTTTTTATTAATTACAAAATAATTCTTATTTTATAATTATGTGAAATTGTGACAAAATAACTATTTCCTTGTGAAACAATTATGAGTTTTTTACTCAATTATGTAATTCCATCCTCAAACATCTAATAACATCCGTGTAAGGCATATGGTGGAAAATACAAGTATAGCAGTCACTTTTCTTGTTTATGCATGAAGAACACTTGTCTTACCTTATGTATGCATGAAGAACAATTGTCTCGACTCTCACTACTTTACACTTGTCTCTGCACCTCCATTGTTTTTGGTCAATATTATGGTTTCATCTAGCCTCATTTTACAATATTTGGGTGTTGGGCCCCTCCACACTTAGTATATGAGCATATATCTCGGTTTCTTGATAATAACTCAAAATAGTACTCTCTTGCTTGTTGTGATAGTGGAGATATGTTTTATGAGTGTCATTTCCATTCATTTTCTCCTTTAGTGGCACATGCCAAAATTTTCTAAATATCTGCAACAATTTACTTTGTAGTGAATTATCATGCAATTAACATCTGCATGCATATTTTTAAAGTAAGACGATATTTGATTACAATATCAATCCCTTCTTCCTTTAAATTTGTGATCTTAAATTGTTTAATAGCATCCTCCATGTCATCTTCTCTTTCAATAAAAGAAAAAATGATTACAATTGGTCAGTCAATAGTATAAAGAACAAAAGAAACTAGAGATACAAACACCGATCAATATGGGGATGCAAGTTTGATAGATTAATGGAGGAATTCATCTCCAAGTTCCATCTGAATTGGGACCTGGAGCGACTACCATTGTTGGAACTCTTCCAAGAGGAATTTGATTATTTTTCTGTAATAATTGTGATATGCCATATTTTTAGAAAAATAATAGAACAAATTATCATTCTTTCACTACCCAAATTAGCTATGTCGGTTGTTGTGGAATATTAAATTAGTATGACCTCATGATATTTTACCTATAAAAAAATCAATATAAGGTCGATTGGGTTAATGGAGTCCACATATTGCCATCATTATCTTTATGAACTTCAAATATAATTACATCTTGGCACTCCACAGTACAGTAATATATTATTGATTATTTGGGTAAAGATGGCATATTGGATTCATTTATGTTCTTATCATATTTCTAATCATATGGTTTTTCTTAACCTCATTTAAGACTATAATAAAGAGAACCTCCTTGATATAAAACCTTGCATAAATCCTCCTCAATTAGCCTTTCATTGTTTTCTTTATAGAGGGCATGTTTTCAATGCCCCTCCTCAATTAGCCTTTCATTGTTTTCTTTATAGAGGGAATGTTTTCAATGCCCCTCCTCAATTGGTCTTTCATTGTTTTCTTTATAGAGGGCATGTTTTCAATGCCCCTAACCTGTAATTGATTCTTAATCGTGTCAAGCAGGGTATTTGTAGAAGATGTTATAGCACTTAAAAATCATCCATCACAACCAAATAATTCAAGGAGAGTGGATGAACATGCCCTTCAATATATTGATACCATTAAAGGACTATCATAATTAAGATTAAATAGAAAATGTGGAGTGGTAGGGAGACTGAGAATAACAAAATGTTAATTTACCAAAAATAAACCGACAAAGTTAGAACATAAACTATATTTCCATTGTTTCCACCTCAAAAAAGAAAATTATATTGTAAAAATAAGAAGAATTCCCCATTAGCTTCATAGTAAGGTAGGGCATTGGACAAGACCTCAAACACCTTGGCATGAAGGAATTTGTAAAATTTGTGACGTGAATAAATTAGAGGATGACAATCAATTTATATAGGAATGCATGCCTTACAAAGACATTATATCTACCTTTGAAAACATTTATACTAAAACCAAACTCCATAACTTGTTAACCCATAAAAAATTGGAGGAAATTTCAAGCTAAATGGACCTCCTAATGAAAATATAAAAAATAAGAGTTGTGCCAAATCACACTAGCCTATACCACAACAAACTAAGTTATATGTGTTATCTAGTGAATGTCAATGTTTTCCATGTAAGATAGGTTAATGTATCTCTAAAAGGTAAGAGTGATAATGAAATGAAAATTTTGGGATTCTTGTGCACACATAGTAAATGCTCATCGATCATAGATAACATACATACAATAAATTGTTGCAATATTAGGAGAAGTGGGTGTGGGGGGGTACGGGGAAGGGAAATATATGGAATATTCATAGGGAATATTTGCCACCATGAACAGTGAGGAAAAATAACTTTCTATATAATTGGGACTCACCAATCTCATGGTGATTGTTTACTTTCTTATCATTATAAGAGATATACACTATCAGATTATCCCATCAAATATTTATTTGGCTAGATTCTATCAATGAGTTATAGCTATTGGAGGGGAATTCAAGAATATGAAATACTATCAAGTCCTTCACAACATTAGGTGGAAAAGAAATCAAATGAGGGGGTCCCTCTTGATGAAAGGAATTTAAGCACAAAATAAGGGGGTATTATAATACTCACCACTTTCCCCCTTCCATTAATAGTATTAAGGAGGGGAGGTGGGGAGGGGGGGGGAGATATGAAATATGCATGTGGAATTGTTACCACCATGAATAATTAGGAAAAGGAACTTTCTATATTTCTAGGCCTCACCGATTTCATGGTGATTGGTAACTCTATGATAATCATAAGAGATATAACTATCAGATTATTCCGTCTATTTTTTCTTTGGCTAGACTCTATAATTGAGTTATAGCTATTGGAGAGGAATTCAACAATATAAAACAATATCAAGTCCTTCAAAACCTTAAGTGACAAGAAATAAAATGAGGGGCTCCTCTTGATGAAAGGAATTTAAGCACAAAAGAAGAGGGAATTATAACACTCACTACTTGCTTCATTGCATGAATAGTATTAAGGAGGGACATCATCAACTTAACATGTGCCTACCATGAATCACATTAATGGGGAGATAAATTCAATGCAACACATGAATAGAATGGATATGGACCGAAGATACTTGAACATTAGACATCACCCTTACTTTTATACTTTCTCCTCCCCCTCTAGTGTCATAATGTATGATATGAAAGCAATGATAGTTCCTTCATGTGGGATGAAGTAGCGAACTATGTTTTAATCTAATTCATTTATATGGAAGCAAGGATTGTTTCCTTGCATGGGACAAGGTTGTAAGTTCAACCATCTCTACACATCCTGGTTTTAGGAGGCCTTAGTCGCAAAGGGCATGAATTCATGGCACATTTCCACTGCTGCAACCATTCTTGCATTCTATTTGGCATGAAGGACCTATAGAAAGCACTAAAACAATGTGAAAAGGATATGGTAGAATTGAATTGTAGTGAAATCCACTTGGCAAGATATTGGAATCGTTGAAAAGAATGTTTTGAGTGTCCATTGAAAAAGAACAATAGGGATGCCTAAATCAATGTGTTATTAAAACTAGGGATCATGTACTTAGATGGAGAGAATGGAAGCTAGAGTCTCATGATTTCATGGATGTTTCATGGGGAAACAAGTTGAGATGGCCTCTACCATTGCATCATTACAATTTGTGGTAGGGTTTATGGTCCTTCATCTTGACCTTCCTCTTGACCTCGTGATGTTCCCCCACTGATCACTCTAGACACCTCTATGGGTTCAACTTCTTTTGTCCTACCTGGTACCTCCATGGACCCTCATACTTTTCATCCCACATAGACTATTGATGCCTCTATAGAAATTTCCACCCCTCTACTAGAGCACCATATGATACATTTGTGAGAAATATAAGCAATGTAGTAGAGTCACTTGAAAACTCAACAACACATGCGGATTTGAATATGGAAGCATGTTTTGGATTTTTTAATTTTTGGTTTTATTTCCAATATTTTCATATGATTTTCCACTTTGTCATTCTACTAGGACAATATGTCAGGTAGTACTCCTTTAGAAATATAATTAGATGATGTTGGGTAAGTATATATATATATATATATATATATTTAAACTATATTAACAGTGATGGAAGACAAAAGGGTAAGGTTTCCTAACCTACCTCCCAATTTTGAAACTTTTAGTTGTAAAATTCAATCATAGCCATTTTTAATGTAACTATTTAAACATTAATATAAAAAACAATGTGACAATAATTTTGTATAATCTATATTATTTTAATGATAACCATCCATATATTTTTTATTATGTCATATAATAATTATTATTACTATTATTATATTTAATATTTAATTTAAAATTTACAAAAACATCTTTATATATATATATATATATATATACTCTCTAGGCACTTCCTGTCATTTTGAGGATGGTGCTCAGGGTAAACCAATCGGTTGCAGTTTTGGATACCTAACCTGGTGGGGACATCAAGTGAGGCCCAATAATATCCAAAAAGGAAACTAGCCTAAGGAATTGACCCCGCGACATCTTGCTTGTAACTCATAGCACTCAACAACTCGTGCTAACCCACAAACTAAATTCAACATTTTCCTAAAACTAATGTCTTTTTTAATTTAATTTATTATATTAGAAAAATATATCAATTTTTATTTCTTATATTTTTCTTAAAACATTGTTCCTTTTCCAAGAAAAAAATATAGTAATTTTATTAAAGATAACAAAATTACACTTGTAGATACCGATTGGTATTTTAGTATGCCTCTAATGGCCTTAGTACAAAAAGACAACATTTATTATTCCTTTACAAAAAATACAATTTTCAGCAAACTACTCTCTTTTCTTAATAGAATATCCTTGGGCTATTTGCTTCACTTAGAGTCAACATCTAAGCTCTAGATAAAGAGTACAAAAGGACTAAATCTCTAATAAAAGTCCAAAAATGATCAGATTTCATATCGTAATCCGCAATTTCAATCTTCTACTATCTCATATACAATAAGGAAATTAAAACCAAGATTTATGAAAACGAGTAGTAATGTGTCCTTGGTGGGATTCAACGATTTCACAGGTTCCTTCATGTAGATCCAAGCATTTCTTGCATGATTTTTCAACTTCATAATTGTTTCCCCTATACACATGGGAAAATAAAATGTGAGAGAAAGCAGGTTGTATATTCTTTATGTCCCAGAATAAAGGTCGTAGTAATTAATTCCACAATACGTAGTCCCCTTTCATATGTTGAATCATTAAGAGTGAGTCGCCCGTGATTTGAATATGTGAGACTTTAGATTTCAGAGAAAGGATAAGGACCATCTTGAGTGCCAAGAGTTCACTAAACTTATTTGTGGCTTGACCTATCCCAGTTCTAAAATAGATAGATTGATTTTTTGAGAGGAAAATGATACCTCAATCCCCTCACCTTTATGGATTTTCTTGAGAGGCTCCATCAAAAAAATCCCAAGGGAAGGCTTCATTAATTATCTATCCTACTGATACTTGGGCATGAGGAGGGGAAGAAGAGGATTGAGGAAAAGAAATGAGAATGATAAGGCTTTGAGAAGCACACTTTAGGGGAAAAGTGTCCTTTCCCTAAAAAATATTGGTGTTTATGGCCATCCAAATTCCCTAGGACAAACTAAGAGGAAGGGATTTGAAATATTTAGTGGTCCTATTTTGATACCAATTTTTTAAATCTTCTTCTATGGAGACTCCTTTCCAAGGGTTATGGAGTCCATTTAACCCTTCAATTTCCTTCCAAATTTGCTTTGGGAATGGGTAGGAGAGGATAATATGGGAATTTGTTTCTATATTAGCTTCTCATAGGAAACATCTACCATGACCATTAAATTGCATTTTTAGTAAAATATCCCAAGTGAGGACTGTGTTGTTGAGGAGAAGCCACATGAAATTTTTCACTTTTGTTGGGCATTTGAATTTCCAAATGGATTTCCACCAACACATAAATGGTTGACCTATTCCATATATCTCCAAGTCTTTGTAACCAAATTTAGGCTCGTAGCCTCCTATAGGATTCAAGGACCAAATGAGTTCATCTTCATTGTCATTTATAATGATGTTGCACTTCCTCAAGGAAACTATGTAATTTTTCCAAGCCTCAACATAATCTTCATTGAGTTCTAAGTCTCTCCATGAGAGCCACTACTAATGATGATTGTTTACCAATGAGCATATAGCAATTTGTTTCGGAGTATAGTATATTTTGGCTCTTAAAACCTAGACAAGAGGAAGTCGCAAACTATGTGCCTTCTTTCTCCCAATCCATGGGACCATGTCGATTTGGACATTGTCTCCTTTTCCAACTATCAAGATCAACAAATTCCCAATTAGTGGAAATGTTGATATAGTGGATTTCCAAATGATCGAGGAGTTCAAAACTTTTAGGTTTGGGGTTTGAATCCAATCCTCTAAAGATATGGTGGAAAATGTATTTATATTTTATGGTATGAGCCCAAAGACCTTGTCCCTACAAGAGTCTCCAAACATTTTTCATTGAAAGGGATTTTGAGAAAACAAATATATTTTTTTTCCCACAACCACCTTGGAATTTTGGGACAATGGGATTTTTCCAAGACACCAACACCATACCTTTCTTTTCCCTATCCCTTGACCAAATGAAATTTTAACAAATATTTTTTCTATCCTCAAGGATTCCCTTTGGGATCTAAGAAAGGGCCATCCAATAGAATGAGATGGCCTCGAGAATGGATTTAAATAGGATTAAGCATCCACCACGAGAGAGCCACCTATTGCATCAGGTGTTTAATATTTTATCTATTTTGTCAATGAGCCACTGTCAGTCATATTTTAGGTATAGATTGTCCTTTAGATGAAAACCAAGACAATTGAAACCTATGTCAAATTATCTTGTATGGAAGTGGAAGGTGTGATTGATATGTTTCTTCTCAACCTTTGAGAGACCTTAGCAGGTAATCATAGATTTTGAGGAGTTTATCAACAAACAAAAAAATGAGAAACAAAACATTAATTGTCAATCAAAATACCTTTAAAGGAGTTGTTGGCTGAAGTTTCTCTAATTTATTTGCTTAACCCTTATGCAACTAGGAGAAAGAGGAGTGGGGATAGTGTGTACCCCTGGAGAATTCCTCTTTTAGGCTTAAACAAGGGGGAGGTTGCTCCATTTATTAACACTGCAAAGGAGACTGAGCTTAAACATCCCATTATCCAAGCCACAAAGTGAAGGTTAAATCCCACATAAATGAGAATGAGGTGGAGGAAGAGCCAACTAGCTTTGTCTAAGAAATTTTATAGATCCACTTTAGCAATCATGGCTTTCATATTTTTAGATTTAACCATGTGAAGACTTTCCTAGGATACTCCAACAACTTTGTGAACATGCCTTCCTTCTAGGAAGATAAATTGATTAGGGGAAATATGATGAGATGGAATATATTTTAGTCTTTGGGAGATGATTTATAATATGATATTATATATAGTACAAACTAAGATAGGTCTAAATGTTTCATATCAAGTTGGGTTATCAATATTTGGAATGAGGGGTATGAAGGTGGAGTTGAAGTATTATATTATGGAGAAAATCTCACCAATTGACTGACAAGATCTCCCTAGGATCTGCCTATTCATCCTAGACAGATAGTGGGATAGAATTATATGGTTCTCCCTAGAAACAAGCAAGTAGACTCATAAACATACCAAGCAATAGTATAATGGCATACCTTTTCTTGAATGTCATCCTTGCATATCCTTACTGTTGTAGTCATGAAGTTCCCGCTCCAGCTCCTACAACCTTCCTCCTACATATAAGTGACAAACAATTCCTTCCTACTTCTTGTATTAGTCTTATAATCCTATATCTAGATTGGATATAACCTAATCTATGAAGAAATAAACCAAATATGAACATTTGTGAAAGAAACACAAATATTTTTGGTGAAAACCAATAATCTATTAATTAATAAGAGAGAAATACATCAATGCAATTACCTCAAGGTGTAGATGCACTCTTCATTTCCCCTTGCTCGTTGCTCCTCCTCAGCTTCTCAACCAAGATAGGAAACCTAACTGCAATTGATGTAGATGGAGAAGAACCTCTAAATTTTGGCAGCATATATCTGTAAATGATTCTTCCTCCTCATGCTCAAGATTTCCCTTATTTTTATAAATTCTTGGAAGAGGCTTGAGAGAGATTCTATATATTCTAGAGACCAATGGAGACTCAAATGATGTGAGTTTTAAGGCTCGTGCCACAAAGAAGCAATTCATCCCTCTCTCATATCTTCGAAACTCCATAAATATTGATAGTTACTTAAGGTGTCACTTGTTGTGAACCAGTGTCAAGAGATATGTTTCTGGTCATCTCATATGTGACCAACGACACCCCTCAAAAATTATCTAAACATTAATCTGAGAGTTGTGTCTTGGATTACATATTATGCTATTTTCCTTCTAATAATGTAGGGTGGAAATTATGGCTATAATATATGCCCCCTAATGTGTAAGGTCAATAAAGGAATGGATGGACGAAACGCATTACAGTAAAATAGTATCAAAGTGAGGAAGCATGAGGAGAGAGAAAAAAGGTACAGAGGTCAAAGTGTACCTAAAATAAAATACCAAGGATAAATACATGTATAGACCATCCCCAAGGTATAGATACTCAGACTCTGAAGTGTATCAAAGCATGGCCTCCAAATAATACAGTGTGGATCCATGACATGAAATGTAAGACCATGGCCACGAAATAGTACACAATGGATCCATGTCATCAATAAGATAAGAACTACAATAAAATACAATGTGGATCTATGTCACAAAATATACATTAGAAAGACAACGAACACTAAGGAGAGGTCCCCCTAAGTCTTCAAAGTACTCATATACGAGTGATATACTCCATCACAACTTGGAAGGGGTGTTGTGAATGAAGGATATGGCCCCAAAGCCAAGTTCTTCATCCCAAAACCCAATTGTTTGATTCTACAACATGCAAATAGATGAGTTGATATCGAGCATGGTAAAAATTGTCTTATCACTGGTTATTGAGGTATATTTTTAACAGATGTGAGGGGGGCCACCAATGACGAATATGGACCCTAAGGTACCTACTACAATCTAGCAAGTGTGAATAGAATATTCGATGTCAAACACTTGTAGAATAGATCAATCAAGAGTCAATTATGAAAACCCATTGTTTATTGCGAGGAGGCATGCCACTGAGGACTGCAAGCTCCAAGGTACTAGTTGGCTTCTAGATCCCTCTCCTAGATAACATGTTGAGGTCAATAGGAATATTGATCTAGGTGGATATTGGTGGCCACCCACCTATTCCAACTAGCTCCTCTTGTCCATTTTTGTTCAGCACATTCTTTTGTACTTCTTTGTAATTGTGGGTTCTACACTTCTAGGGTTGTTTGAATCCCTACACATCTTCCAGGTGGATACTGGTGGCATCTCACCTAATCCAACTAGCTTATTTTGTATGTTTTCATGTCAGCACATCTTGTTGTACTTCTAGGGCCATTTTGGGGCCCTAAACATTGTTTTTTTTGGATCACCACAACCAAACTATAGTTGGAGTCAGTGTTTTATGGTGGATTGTGTAGCTATCTGAAATACCTTTCCAATGGGCTATCATACGCCTAAAACGGAGGTCACATGAAAAAGTTACGACCCCAGGAAGTTGAGGTACCAACTTACCCATATGGGCCCACATGACTCTTGGCATTTCACCTTCTAGGGTTAGGTTTTTGGATGTCTAGGGTTTTGGGATTCATGATTAATATCAAAAAGGCCTTTGGAGCCTCATTGTAATCATTCTGCTAAGATAGATGCACATAGCAGCCACATATCTTCTCAGAGATAGCTACCACCATTCGAGCAAGTGTTTCAGTTTTGCAGTTTTACAGTTCCATCCCATTTCATTCATTTAATAGAAGATATTGTTCACTGGATATATGTGTTATTCTTCATATCTCTGTGTTTATTGTATTTAGTCTGTAATCAATTCATTTTTCTCCTAAATCTAGATTAGTGGTATCAGAGCAGTCTGCTCTTCATTTATTTTTCTTCGTGCATGTCCCTGACAAGATCTAGGTACAAGAAGTTGGGACTCGAACCAATTGAGTCTTTACAATATTAGTCACGCTGAGCCTAACAACAACAAATGGGGGACGAAAAGAAAGATGATGGAGCAGGAGATCCTATTAAAACTTTTCTCAAGGAATCCCTCACGTGACAAAGGAACAAAATGATGGACAACTTTGTGCAGATCCTTCGACGGATGCCCACAGGAGAAGCATATTCATCAAATGGCCATGCAACCCCCTTCAAAGTACACACAAATTTTGATATTGCATTATTTTAAGGACTGATAGATGTAGATGTTGTAAATAAATGGTTGAATATTCTTGAAGGGCATTTTTTGGTCCACAATTTTTTAGATAGGGAAAAGATTACTTTTTCACTCTTCAAGGTCGTCCCCGATGTTAAGCACTGGTGGGATACTTACTTTGAGCAAAGATTTGTTGAGGAATATGAAATATTTGTGGTGGCCCCTACATGGGATTCCTTTTGGGATGCCATTAAAGAACAGTACTACCCTGTTGGAAGCTACGAGGACCAGTATACCAGATGGACCACCCTGCATCAAAAAAAGGGACCAGACAGTACCATATTTCACCAATATTTTCCATACCCTGCACACCAAATTGGGTATCAAAGACTCTGAGCATCATCTGGTGATCAAATAACGTTATTTTTTGCACAGATACATTCAAACAGAAATGGATTTTCTGGACATCATCTCATTGGGCACGGCTTATAGATACGCTGTCAAGATCAAGCAGACATTTAAGCAGAAGAGGTGAGAGTTTGGATTTACAAACTCCTCATAGATGAAGTAGGGAAAAGGTAGGCCCAACCCACACAGAAAGGGACCTACCCAAGATTTTCATTCTCAGGACAACAATTCCAAGCCATAACACAAGAAGGGAAATGAGAAGATGAAGAAGGACATGGGAAAATTGTGTGAGTACCATATAATCCCTTGGCACAACACTGAAGAATATCTCCCCAAGAAGTCACTCATGGTCGAGATGAAGGATTTCGAGTCGGAGGTCGATTCTGATTTCGAGTCAAATCTTGAAGAAGGGAAGCAAATTATCAATGTTGAACCCAGTGCCACTGTCTCTACCACCAAAATCTAGCCAAGCGAACCAGAAGAACCAGAGGAAGGGGAACGCCTCTTTCACTCACAAATGTGGGTAAAGGGGGCTCTTCTTCATTTCATTGTGGATAGCAGCAATCATAAGAAACTGATTTCAACAGATTTCATCAAGTGACTGGACCTTCCAACGACACTGCACCCGTAACCCTACACCATCGAATGGCTTCTCCAAGGAAGAGATCTTCATGTCATCCAACAGTGTCGTCTACCCTATGACATCAAGCCTTTCAAAGATGAGGTATTGTGTGATATTTCTCCCCTTGAATTTTTTGATGTTATTTTAGGAAAACCATATTTGTGGAAGTGTCATGATGTGTATGAGTCTAGACCCCGCATTGTTATTATTACTTTGGGTAGACAATTATGCAGGATACCATAGGTAGTGTTGCCTACTGCTATTTCTTTAATCTTTGCTAAGCAATGCAGTAAGGTCATTTCACATACCAGGAAGTTTTTCTTCTTTGTGATCCATGATCGAAGTAAGAAAAAGGTCATTGCCACATACATGGCCTCTACATAGAGCCTCTCTTTGTAGTATAAGAAAGTGGAAAGGATCATGGAATAATAAAGATACATCTTCTCCTCACCCACTAGGGTACCGACACACTCCCAAGTCAAGCATCCAATTGATCTGACCCCCGGTGCACCTCTACCTAATGGACCAGTCTATCGTCGCTCACTGATGTAGAATGACTAAATCAGGCATCATATCCAAGATATTATTCAAAAGGGTCACATCATACCCAACTCCTCCCCTTTTGTAAGCCCAATTGTATTGGTGTAGAATAAGGATGGGACTTGGTGACTCTGCATTGATTACAGAGCCTTAAACAAAATCACAGTCAGCAACCGGTACCCAATTCCTAGGATTGATGACCTTCTTGAACAACTCAAGGGGGGAAATTTCCTCAACAAGATTGATCTAAAGTCTGGCTACCACCAAGTTCCCATCGAACCAACTGATGTATGGAAGACAACCTTCAAATCTAAAGAAGGTCACTTCGAATGGATGTTCATGCCCTTTGGATTAACAAATGCACCATCCACTTTCATGAGGTTGATGGATGATGTATTATGACCCTTCACCAACTCCTTTATGGTGGTATATTTAGATGAAATTCTCATCTTCAACGGAACTTGGGAGGAGAACATGCGGCATATTCAAAAGTTTTTGAGCACTCTGCGATGACACACATTATATGCCAACTTGGAAAAATGCTCTTTTGGCATGAACAGGGTCAAATACTTGGCATACATTGTTGATGAGCATGGGGTATATGTTGATCCAACTAAGATCCAATTCATATGTGACTGGCCATCCCTGACCAGACTAACTGAGCTTTGGATCTTCTTGGTACTGGCCAACTTCTACTGATGGTTCATGTTGGTATTCTCCCATATTGCATGGGCCCTCAACCAGGTGACCAAGGACGGTGGTAGGGAAAGGTTTGTGTGGGAGAAAAAACAATAAAAAGCATTCAATGATATGAATCATCACTTGTGCTCAGCTCCAGTACTCTCCTTGCCCGATCTACAATAATCATTCGAGATTGACACTGATGCATCTGACTATGTTGTAGGTGCATTTCTCACTCAACACGGCCATCCGGTGGAATAGCATAGTGAGACACTCTCAGATACTGTCCAGAAATACCCCACCTATGACAAGGAAATGTATTCCATTGTACAATCCAGATATCAATGGAAGCATTACATTCTAGGAAAGGAGACAATCATCCACACTGATCACAAGCCTCTGCAGTTCATACAGACATAGGGGAAATTGCAGAATGCCCTCCATAAAAGGTGGTCTACCTGCCTGTAACAATTCCATATCAACATCAAGTATAAGATAGGGATCTCTAATCATTTTGTTGACTACCTCATTCGACCTCCTATCACTGCACTCACCACTATGCTCCATTCCTATGGACACGTGGCACTTGAGTGGCCCCAACTTTATCAGCAAGATCCGGACTTCACCACCACCTATCAATTCTTGGGTACAGGCGCAACTGTCACAGATTTTCACATTCATGACGATCTATTATTCCATTTGGTCCATCTCTGTGTTCCTACAAGTGAGCATGAAAAGATGATCTGGGAATCCCACTATAGTCGGATGGCAAGAAATTTTGGCATGGATAAAAATGTGGTCATTCTTCAGAAACATTTTTATTGGCCAAAACTTTGACAGGGCGTTGGCAAGTATATCAGATCTTGCACTGCCTATACCATTTCCAAGACAACCATCAAGAATCAAGGCTTATACACCCCTCTTCCTTCTCCCGATAATCCTTGGGAATCTGTCTCAATGGATTACATTTCTGGCCTTCCATCCACCAAGAAAGGAAATGACTACATATTTGTGGTCGTTGATCGATTTTTCGAAGATGGCCATCCTCACAGCGTGAAAGAAGAATATCATAGCAGAATATACTTCCAATATATTCTTCGAACGAGTGTGGGTCCATTTTTGGATACCACAAACCATCATCTACGACCGGGACAACAGGTTCCTCAACACATTTTGGTCAAGTCTCTGGTCACTGTTGGAAACCAAGCTCGCTAAATCCACTTCTTTCCAGCCCCAAACAGATAGCCAAACAGAGGTTGTCAATTGGATGATTGTGCACATCCTACACATGTAAAACTCTAAGAATCCACATACATGGGGTGAGAGTCTCCCCTATGTTCAACGGAGTTACAGCAGGTCTCTCCATAGCTCCATCAGCCATAGCCCATTTCAGGTGGGGCTGGGATTCCAACTCCTGGGTCCCATGGATGTTGCACTACCTCTTTCCACCACACAGACAAAATATTCCCATGTTTAGTCTGAAACTGACAAAGCCACCAGATTCATTAAGCGGATCAACACATTCGCCAATAGGTCTAGGAGATTTTGCAGAAATCCAATGCTAAGTGCAAGCAACGCCATGATCAACACAGGGTACCTCACTAGTTTCAGGTTGGTGACAAAGTCCAGTTACATTTGCAGAAGGAGCGTCTCAGGGGGGCCCATAGGAAGATACGCCCACTTCGCTATGGGCCTTACACTATCACTATGGTTGTGGGTAGAAATTCGTTTGAGCTCAACACTCCACCCTTCCTTGGCCTGCACCCAATGTTCAATGTGGACCTCCTTCAGCCATATTTTCAACCATTACTAGACACCTCAGAGATCGTAGAATAGATGAAACCAACAGAGCTCAACCTTGACTGCATAGAACAAGCATCCATTGATCAGATAGTGGACACACAGGTCAAGAGCACTCGCTAGCAATGGATCCAGCTTTATCAGGTTGTCAAGGTAGGGAAAATCCTACACCAAAGCAAGTGGCTCACCCAAGTCCAAATCCATCAGAAGTTTCCTTACCTGATGGGGGAACTCAAAACAATGGATAGCATTTCTTTCTAGGGGGTAGGATTGATCCAGGTGGATATTGGTGGCCACCCACCTATTCCAACTGGCTCCTCTTGTCTGTTTTTCTTCAACACGTTCTTCTGTACTTCTTTTAATTGGGGGTTATACACTTTTGGGATTGTCTGAATCCATACACATCCTCCAGGTGGATACTGGTGGCCTCTCGCCTAATCCAACTATCTTATTTTGTATGTTTTCATGTCAGCACATCTTGTTGTACTTCCAGGGCCATTTTGGGGCCATAAAAGTTTTTTTTTTTTTTATTTCCATGGTCAAAGTATAGACAGAGTCACATTTTGATGGTGGAATGTGTATTTATTTGAAATACCTTTCCAACGGGCTATCATGCGCCTAAAACGGAGGTCGTATGAAAAATTTACGACCCCAAGAAGTTGAGGTACCAACTTACCCATAGGGGCACACATGACTTTTGGAGTTTCACCTTCTAGGGTAAGGTTTTTGGATGTCTAGTGTTTTGTCATTCATGAGTAATATCAAAAAGGAATTTGGAGCCTCATTGTAATCATTATTCTCGGATGAATGTGTGTAGTAGCCATATCTCTTCTCATATATAGCTACGACCATTCAAGGAAGTGTTTCAGTTCTGCAGTTTTACAGTTTCAGCCTATTTCATTAATTTAATAGAAGATATTGTTCACTGGATATCTGTTTTATTATTCATATCTCTGTGTGTATTTTATTCATTCTGTAATCAGTTCATTCTACTCCTAAATCTGGATCAAAGATATTTGTTGAATGAGGGCCTTAATGTATCCCCCATCAATCGACATGAAACATACACCGAGAGATGATGTGAAGAGATAGAATCACCAAGTACAACCGACACAGGGATGGATGACATGAAAAGTCAACAAAAAAACATATGGATAAATTAGGATTAAACTTCCCTTGAACATATAGAATGACACAATGGTGACTTAGCAACAAGACTCAATAGAAAGGTAAATATAGTGCGACAACGCATGAGGCATTGAACCACTCTCCATGATGACTGGAAGAGTAAACAACTGAAGGAGTATATGTGACTCATATTATTGGGACAGATCATAAGCAAGATAAAACCCAACTATAATATGATGAATCAAATGGGTGTCATGTTCAAAGGAGACTCTACTGATGCTTCCACTTTGGAAATAGATCAATGGTAAAAAAACCCACTCTTTTTCTTGATTTTTTTGGTTTTTAGTGTCTCCTTCATGGTTTAATGAGTGTGAAAGAGAGATAAAAATATCCTCGATAGTGTATTTTTGTTCAATTTTAACGAGCCTGAAGAATATTTAAAAGTATAATCACGAGGTATCTTTTTTTGTGTCTTTTTATGATTCCAAAAAAGAGGTAAAACTTTATTCGAAAGGCTCATTTTTCGTGTCTTTTTACGAGTCCAAAAAATAGTTAAAAGGATACTCAAAATGTGTCTTTTTCATGGTTTAGTGAGCAAGAAAAAGATTTGAAAGTGAGCTCATATGGAGAGAATGAGTGGCTTAATAGCATGCTTCTATGTTCCAAGCACATGGAACCGACCTAAGCAACATGAATGAAAATTGGTACTAGTAAGTGAGGTCCACTCTTAGTAGCAGTTCTCTCCATGAGTAGGTGTATGCAAAGAAGAGACCAAATAATGAAAGAGGTGGATGGTAAAAGGACACGACAATAGCTACAAGTGGGATCTTGGGAAAACATCAACGCAATGACGGGGTGAATGGCGCAAGCAACAAATGCATAGGCAACCATTAAGCAACATAAAAAGACAGGAACCCCCTCGGGATATGGCCAGAATATAGATGAAGAGAGGAAAATGAGTCTCAATGTCAAGTCATGGTGGGGATATAGGAGGGTTCCATGGATTACAAGAAATCGCAACATGGACACCAAATGACAATATGGGTGCTAACTAGGGTTTCCACGGAAGGTAGGCACTACCCTAAAAGTTACGATGTAAAAAAATGGATTGGCTAATGTCACAACCTGACGAGATCAAACCTAAGGAATTGTGAGGTAAAAATGGACGGTTAATAATGCAAGATGATATCGCAAGGAAAAACCTATCCATATATCCTAGTTCAAGGAACACATACCTCAAGTTCAGTGGAAATCATTATTTTTTTTTTAAATCCCCTTTAATCCTATCAACACATGTAAACTATATTCTGTGGTCAAAACACGTAGAGAAATATAAAAATACCAAATGTTTTATTATTTTTTGGATATGATAAATGCAAAACAAAAACAATTTCACAACACACACCTATGTACAAGTCACTACACATCCCAACAACTTATGGAAAGTAGATCCAATTTCTAGGCTCCAGCCAAGGATCTTGATCATCACCAATGAACTCATGAGCTAGTATCGACATCATATAGCTTGCCATGTCGGGGCCATGGCACATAGGAATGAAATTATGCAATTGAAGATACTGATCATGAGTGGTTTCATGGGCTATGGAGGCTCCTTGATGATTCCCATGAAGACATAAAGGATATATGAAACATGAATCTTCAATTGAAAGGGGAGTAGAAAAATTAGTGGCAAGCTATGAAAAAGATAACGAAGGTGCAAAAGGGTCAAGACTAGGGATTTCACTAGATTCCCCAACAACTTCCCCCAATCCAATATTTAAGCTCATTATGTCAAATCTTGTTGGTTCTGAATTAGGAAGAAGATATGTTTGATGATTCTCATCCTCCCATGGCTTATAAATGGAAGCCATGACTTCCAAGATGGCCTCTTCTAAAGAAAAATCAATATCTAGGAAATCATACGAACTCATAAAGTCAACAACCTGTGCAAGTGGAGTAAGTTGATCACACTCCATATGAGATGGGGTAGATGACCAGTATCAATGGATAATGATAGGATTTACAGATCGACAATATCGACCATGTTGAGTGGCATACTGGCTCCATAAGATTCAACATTATCAGGATGAGGAACCACCCAAGGATCGGGATACTTGACTGATCCAATGGTAAATGAAGAAATCATATTAAATGGAGAAATGACTAGAGTAGAGGATGGTGGAGGAAGAGGAAAATTTCCCATCAATGAGGATTCCTTGAACATACCCACACCAATGCTCATGTCATACCCTTGGAAAAAACCAACAAAGGGTACGTTAGAACCCACTATTCATTTTTGTAGCTTCGGGCAGGTATTCTCACATGACCCTAGGTGTTGGTAATGTGGGAATCATCATGGGCACCACATCACACTTTCAGTTTGGTGAAAACCCCCTTGGATTTGAGTGGGGGCTTCATGGGTTTGGTGATGGGATTTGCGGGCTTGTGTTGGGGCTTCACACCCAAAAGGAAAGAATAAATTGATGTTGAATTCTGGAGGGGCTTCTATGTTCACCCTTAAGGATTGTTAAGGATTGTATATAAAGAAGATAGGTCATTTTGACATTACAAATCATGTAGATAGTGTGGAGACATGATGGAGATAGCATAAGTGAGTTTTCACTTTTGTTAGGAGGCTTAGTGATCTCAACAAAGGGAAATTCTGCAAGCTTGTGAATCTAGCCTGGGAGAGAGAAGCGAAGAAGGTCGCACGTGTGGAGCAATTTTTTCATACAATACACCGTTTGCAGTGAGACGAATCATGTATATACGCAGGTCACAGGTGTGATGAATAGCATATATATCCAAGTCACAGGTATGATGAATCACATATATACGCAGGTCATAGGTGAGGTGAATCATGTATATATGCAAGTCACAAGAAGGTGAATCATGTATATACGTGGGTTCCAAGAGGGTGAATCATGTATTTGATTTTATGGGTAGGTACAGATCCGTACATACTAATAGGTGACATCAGCAATCCGTACAAGTGGCCTACAGTATATTCGTGGGCAGAGGATATTTCTAGGGATATTGTTGAGGTTTAGTTTTCTTTTCATTGGAGAACAAGGTTGTTCTCAGTTTTGGTGACATTGGAGGATGAGGTTGTCCTCATATGGTGATATTGTATTGGCTGGGAGGGATGTTTTTTCCCTCAGGATTTCTAATGTTAACAATATTACAGAAATGAAATCATACCTCGTGTGTATTGATGATTCATCTCTAATATTTGTGTTTCTGCTACATATGTTTTCAGTCAATAATTTTCAGAGTAAAATTATTCAGTGATAATATCTAGGATTTTACTGTTAGTTCACTAGGAAGCAATTTTCAGATCTGAAAATTAGTCACGTAGAGTTTCATGTGAAAATTGGCATGGTATCAGAGCTTGGGATCTGAAGAGAAGGGGATCATCTTGAGACACATCTTTGAATACAACACTGGAGGAGTGTTTTTCTTGTTCTTGTTTCGGGCAGGTCATGGGTGACAACTCTAAGGGAGTTAAGGAGTTAGTTCTAAGAGAGAGCTTCAATGACATAGTGATGGTTGCAAGTGGAAAAAGTTTATATGGTATCTAGTTTGAGACATGGAGCAGATCATCCAAATGAGGAGTTGTGGACTAGTGCAGCTCAATGGTGTGGCAGGTTGGGAGTTTTGGTGTATTGGTGGAGAGCTCGGATCAAAGTACTATGTTGTGTGGTAGATTTCCAACCATGTGGATGGAATTCTGGTGGCATGTCATAGTGAGTTGCAATGGGTACAACTCACATGATTTGGCATGGATGAGATAGTTTTGTGTGTATCACAGGTTGTTGAGATAAAGTCTTCATTAGGCCGGAGAGTTGCACATTGTCGAGGTATGATGATGTATGGGGCATTTGACCCAGGAGGATTAGGATATTGTAGAGATGAATTGTGAAGGTCTAGAGTGGACTAGACTGAGTGTCCAACCACAGTTTGGGAGTATTAAGATAAGGACACAGGATCAATGGTAGCACGTGAATACATGGAGATATTTTGGTGACTTGGATGATGGACTTGGTTAGAATTTCATTGATGGTTGTGACTTGGCGAAGTAGGATGCTTGCCTTGGAGGATTGCATGGTTCTTATCCAATGAGAGCCACTGGCACATGACAGGAGCACAGGATTTGTTCGTGATTTTCACAGTGTCTGACTCAGGTATGTATGAGGAGCTTGGTAGGAGGAACGAGCATGTAGGGATATGGAGCAGTAGTATTCTAGATGGAGTCAAGAGATGTGTTGCAAGTGGAAAATGTGTCATGGGTGCCAGGAGTGTGTTCTCAACCTTAGGGATTGAAGAGTAGGGATATACAGTGTTGTTTCGAGATGGACAAGTGTTATTAGATGTTGAATTGGTAGGTATTCCTAGGTCTTGGGAACCTTTTGTGAAAGGGATTTGTGCATGAGAGACATTTCAAGGGTTTGATAGGATATCGACTCGATTGGTGTCCAAAAAGGATATGGATGACAGATGAGGAGGAGCAGGTGACTCCACCAGTGGTGAGGCAAGCAGCTCTATCAATAGCGTAGATTTAGACGGAGTAGGTATCTCCACCAGTGGTACATATTCAGAGGGAGTCAGTGGATTCATAGGGATTCTAACTTCAGAAGGAGTCAGGACTCAGAGTGATTCAGTCTCTCAATGGGAGCCAACCTTCAAGTCCAAATGAAAGAGAGGCATATTCCAAGAACTAATAGGAATGTGTCATGAGTTGAGGAGGATATAAAGGAGGTTCAAAGGCAAGAGGTTTCTTGGAGTTGTGTGCCCACCGTGGATGCTCCATTTGTTTCAACGGGTTTCTCTACAATGACAGAAGGAGCAACCAATTAGGTGGATTGGAGTGCAGTTGTGATAGAATATCCAATGCTAGAGATAGGGGTACTCCCAAGATGGGAGACAAAGCTATTTCTAGGTGATTGTGGAGTGTGGCGAGAATACCTTCTTATCTAAGAGAGAGTGTTGATTTTTGTAGATTCAGGCAAGTATTCTCACATGACCCTAGGTGTTGGGCAATTGGGAATCGTAGTGGGCACCACATCACACTTTCGATTTGGTAAAAACCCCCTTGGATTTCAGTGGGGGATTCATGGGCTTGGTGATGGGATTTGTGGGATTGAGTTGGGGATTCACACCCACAAGGAAAGCCTAATTTGGTGTTGACTTCTGGAGGGGCTTCTATGCTCACCTGTAAGGACTGTATATAAAGAAGAGAAGTCATTTTGACATTACAATTCATGTAGATAGTGTGGAGACGTTATGGTGCTATCATAAGTGAGTCTGCACTTGTGTTAGGAGGGTTGGTGCTCTCATCAAAGGGAAAGTTTGTAAGGTGGCAAATCTAGCCTAGGAGAGAGAAGAGAAGAAGGTCGCACGTGTGGAGCAAATTTTTTGTACAATATGTGGTTTTCAATGGGATGAATCATGTATATATGCAGGTTAGAGGTGTGATGAATTGCATATATATGCAGGTCACAAGTATGATGAATAGTGTATATACACAATTCATAGGCAAGGTGAATCATGTATATATGTAAGTCGCAAGAAGGTGAACCTTTTATATACATGGGTTGTAAGAGGGTGAATCACGTATATGATTTTATGGGAAAGCACAGGTTCGTACAAGCTAATAGGTGATGTCAACATGTCGTAGAGGTGGTCTACAATAGATTCATGGGAAGAGGATATTTCAGGGATATTGTTGAGGTTTGGTTTTCTGATCATTGGAGAACAAGGTTGTTCTCAGTTTTTGTGAATTTGGAGGACAAGGTTGTCCTAATATTATGGTGATATTGTATTGTCCGGGAGGGCTAGTTTCTCTCTCAGGATTTCTAATGTTAACAAGATTACATAACTGAAATTGTGCCTCATGTGTATCAATGATTCATCTCTAATATTTTTGTTTCCGCTACATATGTTTTCATTCAATAATTTTCAGTATAAAATTGTTCAGTGATAACAGGTAGAGTTTTACTATTAGTTCACTGGGAAGCAATTTTAAGATCTGAAAATTAGTCACATAGAGTTGCATGTGAAAATTGACAACCTAAATACAGATGAGATAGATTAGATCCAATTTTCAGAATGTCTCTAACGAGTTGGAAGCATAAGAAACTAAATACAAATGAGACAATTGTCCTCATCTTGTAGAACCAAGGGCGCCCGAGTAACAAATTGTACTCAAGAGGCATGTTAACTAACTCCACATCAATAGAGAGAAACATATTTGGAAAAGGGTGGTAAGGGGGATTCCATGAACCACTCCATTAAGATTTGGTATGGAATATGGGCCTTGATCATCATACATCATCATCTCCACTCATGTATATGATTGGAAATGTGAGTGGAAGTATCTTGATGTAGTGATGTCAAGAGATTTGTTCCTATCTCATACCAAATAGGCAATTGGTAATGTGTTAAAAATGCCATCCCCAAGTCATTAAAACTATGGAAGGAAGCACCGTTTAATTCAATATACCATTAAGTGGCACTTCCAGTCAGGGATCTCTCAAAAAGACACAACCTTATGCTACCATCCATTAAGGAATTGGATGGGCACCACAAATGATATGTCATTATGTTTGTTGAGGGGTATTCTCCCATGTTTTCATCAAATTCGATCATGTATGATGGGATATTAGGAGGCATGATTGGCCATGAAGGGTTATGGGAAATGTGGTCATTTTTCAAACATGACAGGTTAGGAAATTCTAATGTTTCAAGGAAAGGCAATGATGTATGAGAAATTGAATATTGGGAGGAATATGAAGCTCCTAAAGTCTCAGATGAATCTTGCAGTCCCCCCTATGTTTGTGCTTCTGGAAGAATGTGATGTTCTAGTAGGTTAGTTTCCCCCAGGGATGGAGGAAATCCTAGGAGCATGGCTTCTCCCAAGACTAGACATGACCCCAAGGGTAGGCATAGACCTTGAAGGAAAGGTATTCCCAAAACTAGGCCTAGAGAGAACCCCCCAAGACCAGACATATGGATGAAGGGATAGCCACCACATTGTGCAAAGTTTTCCCCAGGGGTGTGCCCCTAGGGAAACATGTGTTAACCCAAGGGAAGTTAAATCCTCTCAATATATTATTGCCCCCAGACTAACTAGGGATGCCCCAAAAACCACTAGGAATTTTCCACCCAAAGGGAAAACCGACACTCGACAATGTCAGGCTACTCATATGAATGACAGAGGTGGAAGGAATCCCACCCCCCATGTTGAAACCAAGGCTCGCCCCCCCACTAGAATGAGATCCAAGTGTGGACATTGTAACTAATGGGATGGGCATGGGAATGTTAGGTATACTAATGGATGAAAAAGAGGACACGACCAATATCCCCCAAATAGAGGGACCTGTAGAAATGAGCATAGTTCGTGTAGGTCCAATGGCGCTTAAGGATGGTAAAGTGTACATCACTAGGATTCCCATAGTCTTTCTCGTGGATGGGATTGATGGCTCAGAAACACTAGACGAAATACTTGGGCCTGACATGGTGTGAGGGTCACTAAACAAATAAAAAGGTTCACTAAAAAGTTCCCTTACTTGGATAAGTATGTGTGTGTCTAGATTAGTTAAAGGAGGGTTAAAGGTGGATGGAGAAGTTTCATCCACCACTTCCACTTCAATAATACCAGTCTCCTCAAACCAAATATGGGACTCTTTGAATTCATGGTCACTTGTCTCGTTTCACTTGGGAGGTGGTTGTACCTCTATGATGGGCTAGAGTTCTCGTAATTGACGAGACCGACATGATGATTCAACCATGGTAAAAATAGTATGTGAAAATCAAACCACAATTCAACCTAAGTTTGACGTAGACTCATAACCAAAGAGCACACCCCTAACAATTCTAGGACAATAGAAAGCAAACCAATGGCTAAAGGGGCCTTCTAAAAACCAAGCCTCTAGGGGAGATGAAGTCCCCACAAGATTGGATGGTGAAGGTATGAGTAGTAGTTACGATGAACTACAAAAAACAACCCTAACTAGTACAAGTACCCTTTATTAAGGGAGGCACCCTCTAGGGGAATTGAGACCGTGAATGAACATCTTCCCCAGGTACAACAAGCATGTCCCGCCTGCAATCACCTATGTAGGCTACCTAGGAGTGGTCACTAAGGATACCACCTCACAATCAATGACCGGGTGAACAGTCATAGGTCCAACCACAATTAAGGGAAGGGTAACTCAGCCCGAAGCCTCAAAAGTGATACCTCAGATAGAAGTTTGTCACCAACAAAACCCCCATATACGCAGTAATTGAAGTGCTATCGCAAACACCAAAAATAGTAGAGAGGGGAAATATCCATACTTGTTCCAATGCGACCTCATGCTTGACTCCTGTGATAGAGGAGCTTCTCGACACAATGATTGTAAGAATGTATTTTACACTTTTTAATGATGATAGGTTTCATTTTGGTGGCCTTGGAGAGTTCACTCTCCAATCCTATCCCAAGGCCCTAAGACTATCTAATGTTGGTTCGCTAGCAAATAAATAGTCTAGTTAATTTTAATTTATGAATCTTTTCTTATGGATATTTTTTTATGTCAAAGGGAAATGGATGAAACTTTTACGGTTTTTTTTACTCTTGACCCAACCAAAGCAATGCAAAGATGTCAATGCAATTTTTTCAATTCAATGAATGCTAGTTATAGAAGGGAAATAAATATTTTTCTTTGTAAACTTCACAATGCAACCTCTCAAACACCAAGAAACCATCCAAGATGAATCAAAACCAAACTTTTGACAATATCTCAAACCAAATACTTTCAACATTGCACTTTGTCCTTAATACTTCAAAAACTTGTATGCGAGCAATTTTTTTGTTTTTTGTTTTCCAAATATGATGCAAAAGTTCCTTAATCTAAACAAGAACAACAATCTGCAAATGGAAAACTACTAAATCAACAAGCAAGGGCTATAGGAAATTGGTAGTGATGCTGAGAAGCACACTCCAATGTCTCTACAAGGATCTCAAACAAAGTTACCAACTTAACAAGAACTTTATAGGTTGTATTTATACCCCTAAAAAAAAAGTGGCACTATCGGTAGCACCTTTTTTTTAATGGTTAAAATTCAGACCTGTTGCATTGACAACTGATGTTATTATGGACAAAGAGTTAAAATTGACCCTCGAATCAAAAAAATATGCTTCAAATAGCACCGGGATTTTTTTGGATTCAAGATTATAACTTAATTGAAATCATAGCTTCGACAACTTGTACTACGTCGATAAACAACTCAAAATTGATTCCTAAATCATTGCTTAAAAAAAATTTAATAAAATTTTAAAAATTAACATTAAAAAAATAAATAAATTGAAGAAAAAAACTATGTGAGTTGGTTTTTTAAAAAATGAAAAAAAAAAAATGCAACCCGAATTTAATTTTTTTTTAAGAAAGGTTGAAAACTTCAAAAAAATAAGAAAAAAGAAAAGAATTGAAATTTAAGAAAAAAAAAAGTTAA
>ML782336.1:385008-395481 GCA_009831015.1 Picea engelmannii | reverse complement strand
ATTAAAAAATAAAATAAATAAAAAATTAAATTTATAAAAAAAAACAAAAATAAATAAACAATAAATAAAAACAATTAAAAACATATATAAAAAACTAAAGGAAAAGACTTCAAATACAAAATTTATTACAAATTTTTCAGCAAAATATGAAAAATTAAAAATATATATAAAAAAAACTAAAAGAAAAAATATGAAATATAAAATTTAATACAAAATTTTAAAAAATATATGAAATGAAAACCTATATTAAAATGTATATAGTTTAAAAAAAATAAATTAAAACTATTGAGTAATGCATGCAACTCCTAAGCTCGTTAAAAAGGTACCATAAGCAACATTTGAGTAGATCGCGACAAGGTGCCCGACAAAAAGTCTCTCTAGGGCCTTCACGCATGCTCTCTCTATTGTTCTCCATGGCTTCTCTCGGGGGCACTGATCTGTCACCCTCTCCTCCTACTTTGTTGCCTGAAATCGCAGTCTTCAAGCGCCTTATTGCTTCGCAAGGTAAGAAAATAGCAAGAGGTCTTCCTCTCAAGTTCATTAAAAAGCTTGTTGAAATCTCGGTGGTCGCCCTTCCTCCAAATAAGCCTATGTGTTTAGCAGTCTCTGGTAGATAGGGAACTCGTTGGATAGTTCACTAAACTCTAGCCAGCTCCAAAATCCATGGAAAAATGGGTTCAAAAGAAATGGTGCATGTTGATCTCACAGAGTGTCACCTCCTATTCAATGGGAAGAGGGTTTTTCCTCTTTGAATTTATCTCCAAGGAAGACAGAGATTTGATTTTCAGGAATGGTCCCTATTTCATGGGGTCGCAGGGTCTGTATTTGAACTGTTGGACGCCCGATATTGATCCCTCAGTGGATGTTCCTAAGGCGGTTACAGTCTGGTTTCGGTTACTGAATCTGTCGATCCATTACTTGACCCTAGACTCTCTGCATTCTATCGTAAATGCCCTAGGCTGGTATATTGACAAGGCAGATATGAAGGACCAATACTCGTGTGCTCGAATCTGTGTTGAAGTGGATCTTGAAGCAGGCCTACCAAAAGCTATCAAGATAACCGTGGGGGACTAGTCGCATTTTCAGAAGTTGGACTATGAGAAATTTCCATTCAAATGCAGAGGTTCTCATGAGTATGGAAATTTCCACAAGAACTTCCCAAAGAATCAACCAATGCAATAGGAGAAATAGAAAAATGATGGATGGCAGCAAGCCAAGAAGGCAAGGCCAAACCCGAAGATTGGTCTAGGTCCCAGGAAGGAAGGAAGAGTAAAACATAACCCTAACCCTTCAACTTCTGGCAAGGTTTTGGTGTCGCAAAACCCCCCAAGAACAAGAAGGAATAGCTTTATTGCATTGGAAAACCTTGTGGAAGAAGAAGAAAAGGGAAATCAAGGGGAATCTTTAACACAGGAACCCATTCTGAAGAAGAACAGTCCTCCTCCCAAGGACTAGTCCCTTACTGTCGAAACAGAAGAAAAAATGGTTGACAAGCCTAAGAGATTTGATGAAGACTTGGGAGAGGAATACTTTGAAGAAGAGGACGGCAAAATAGGATCATCTCAGGTAGCAAATAAGAAGTCAATAAGAGGTAGGAAATCAGAGAAAGAAAGGAGGGAGACAACCACCTACAAGGATAAGGTTCAAGGGTCATAACTAACATTAGAAAAGATGATCAGGAATCCAAGACCTACCAGACAGCAAGGGAAACCTCGTAAGGGGGGCCCCAAAGTAACCAAAAGTAAGTAATGAAAGTAGTCTCCTGGAATTTTAGGGGTCTAGGGAGTAAAAATAAAGAAACTATGAAATACTTGATCCATATTTCAAATCTAGACATCCTACTAATCCAGGAAACTAAATTGGAGGACAAGGAGTTCCTCCTCTCAAGAAAGAAGTTTTGGAAAAAAGGGGAAGATGTAATGGTTAGCGCCAGAAGGGCATCTGGAGGGATTGGTTCACTCTGGGATACCTCCAATTTTGATTTGGTTCTCACAAGAACTTTCACTCATTGGATTTTTACCCAACTTCATCATAAAGACTCAAGAAACCAATTATGTTTGTTTAATATTTACACTCCAGTACTTTTGTCTGAAAAGCAAAACTGTTGGGGCCTTATCTGTGAAATTCCTGGTGACCTCCATTTGGAAAACATCATTCTAGTTGGATATCTAAATGTGGTCCTCAACTCATCTGAAAAAAGGAGGGAGCTTTGTGGTTAGATATCCAATTAGAGAATGAGTGGATGAACTCATTCAGGATTGGGACCTTGATGACATTCAACCCTCAAGAGGGAAGTATACTTGGTCAAACAAAAGGCTTGGGTCTAGTTATATAAAAACACGTTTAAACATATTTTTGGTGGATAATTTCTTCCTCCTACTGGGGTTGAATCCTTGTTCCAAAATTCTCCCCTTCAATGGCTCCAATCACAAACCTATTTTATTGGGAATTAAAAAAGAGTATAATCTTGTGCCTATTCCATTTTGTTTCATTCCTCTCTGGGTCTAGCTAGAAGGTTTCTAGGAAGTGGTCCAAGAAATATAGAAGCTCCCAGTTTCAAGCTCCCCCTTCTATGTCTGGGAAGAAAATCTCTGAAGACTCAAGAGAGCTTTAAAATCTTTGGCTAAAGCTAAGAAAAAACCGGTGCAACAACATTTGGAAGCACAACAGAATTAGGATACCCACCAAATCAACATGGAAGGAGCGGAAGTAAATGTGGAAGGCTTGGAAAAGGAAGCATCCATGCATCGTTATCTTCATTCATCTTGTCGAGTAGAAGAATAATATTGGAGGAAAAAATCTAGAATCCTCTGGTTACAGGTAGGAGATCGGAATACAACCTTCTTTCACAAATAGGTGAAAGAAAGATATCAATTTAAATATGTCTCTGAGACACAAGTTCAAGGAAAATACATAACATATTTCACCAGAGTAAAAGAGGAAGATCATAACCACTTCAAGGAAATATACACTAAATAAGATTTTCCATAGGGGGAAATGCAACAAAGCATCCTGGACTTAATCCCTAACAAAATTCAGGAAGGGATCAATCAACAGCTAATAGCCCCTGTCACTAGGAAAGTAATTAAACAAGATCTAGTGGAAATGGAACCCGATAAAGCCCTAGGGCCAGACAGATTCACTTCTCGTTTCCTCAAGGCATTTTGGAAAACCATCAAGAAGGATCTTCATATAATGCTCCTAAAGTACTAGCAATGTGATAGGATAGGAGGGAGCACCAACTTGGCCTCTCCAAGATCCAATTTCAAGGACAATCCATTAAATATTTCACCAAAGTAAAAGAGGAAGCTCATAACCACTTCAAGGAAATATACACTGAAGAAAATTTTCCACGAGGGAAAATGCAGCAAAGCATCATGGACTTAATCCCTAACAAAATTTAGGAAGCGATCAATCAATAGATAATAACCCTTGTCACTAGGAAATAAATTAAACAAGATCTAGCAGAAATGGAACCCGATAAAGACCAGGGCCAGACGGATTCATTGCCCATTTCCTCAAGGCATGTTGGAAAACCATTAAGAAGGATCTACATAGAATGATCCTAAAGTCCCAAAAATGTGATAGGATAGGAGGGAGCACCAACTCAGCCTTCTCAGCTCTCATCCCAAAAGAAAATTTTGATGCTTCCTTTGACAGATTTTGACCCATTTCGCTCTGTAATATTAGCTATAAAATCATTACTAAGGTGATGGCCACTCTCCTGAAAGGAGTGCTTCCATCAATCATTCCAAAGAATCAAGGTGGATTTGTCAAGGGATGGAATATTTTCTATAATATTATTTTGGTTAAAGAAGATCTTCATTCAATCATGTTACGGTGCGAACAAGGTACGGTTGTAAAGCTTGATCTTGCTAATTCTTTTGATAGAGTTCATCACGTGTTCCTTTTTCAGGTTATGGGTTGCTTCAGCTTCACCCTAGAGTTTATTCGTTGGGTGAAAGCCTGCATAAGTGCACCTTGGATATGCCCCTTAGTAAATGGTCGGGAAGCTGACTTTTTCCAAGCCTCAAGAGGCCTGAGACAAGGATGTCCACTCTCCCACCTCCTCTATGCAATTCAAGTCTTTGTACTCAACTTCCAACTAGAGCACTACCAACAAGAAAAGGATCTATTAGGTCTAAGAATGGATAGGGGAGTAAAATAAATCAATCACGCTCAGTTCGCAGATGGCACTTTTTTTCTGGGAGGGGCCAACATCTAAATAACATGCAAATTCAAGCTCGAATTAGATGCCTATTGCATTGTTTCGGGAAGAAAGATTAATCAAAGGAAGAGCCAAATCTATAGTTGGAATAGTACCCCTAGGGAGATGGTTTAAATATCAAGAATAATGGAGATTGAAAGAAAAAAACAATGGGAATTCCTCAAATATCTAGGGGTTCCTATTTTCAAAACATCTCTGAAATCTTCAGTCTGGATCACGTTGTTGGATAAACTAAAGGAAAGAATTAACTCCTGGGGTGCCTCCTGGTTAAATTTTGCAGGGAAGGTGGTTTTAATAAAAATATGTTCTCTCATTGTTAATTGCACTAGCAGGTGAGCGAATGAAGAGAAGACGAAGCGAGACAGATTGCAAAGAGGCTAGGGCCTAAACCCTAGCCTCCTCCGCTCTGGTTTCTTTGATTGCAGGGCGCGGATCTTCGCCTACAACAACAGATCAGGGTTCCCCGGCATCTAGAGATGCAGATTGGTGTTTTCAAAGCGTCCCTCCTCCGTGCACGCGTTGTGGAGCGGGTTTTTTTTATTGCAGGGTGCAGATCTTCGCCTACAGCAGCCAATTAGGGTTCCCTGGCATTCAGAGACGCGGATTCAGAGCGTCCCTCCTCCGTGCATGTGTTTTGGAGCAATGGTCTTCCGCTGCGACTGGTCTTCTTGTTTTCTGGAGTTCGACGGCCTGCTACGATGGCCCCAGATCTGATGGGCGAGAGAGGGAAAGACCGTTTGGAAGCATTCAAAGTGTTAGTCCACTCGGAAGGACCCAAATCCAAGCCTTCTCTCTCATCTAAGTTTGTTAAGAAGATGGAGGAGATCCCTTCTCTGGAGCTATCTCTAGAGGAGCCTTGCAAGCTTGCCCTCCTTCTAGCAGAAACGACCCTCATCGAAAAGTTTACGGGGTTATGGCCCAGCCCCAAAACGGTGGAGGCATGGAAGGATGATCGGTGGAAGCCACTGATACAGGGAAATGTGTCTCTGTTAGCAGTAGGCAGGGGATTTTTTGTCTTCAGTTTCTTGAGCAAAGAGGACTGTGATCTAGTTTTCAGATCAGGACCCTATTTCATGGGGTCAAGAGGACTGTTCTTAGCCCCCTGGACTCTTGACTTCAATCCCGAAGCCGAGATCACCGCAGCCCCTGTCTGGGTTAGGCTGCCTCACCTTCCCTTGCATCTCTGGGGGACAAGTTCTCTGGAGGACATTGGAAATAAGCTTGGGCGTTTCCTGGACAAGGCGGAGCCGAAAGGGGACCAGTTTACCTGTGCTCGCATTTGTGTTGAGGTTAACCTCAAGAAAGGTCTTCCAGAAGCCATTAAGCTCTCCCTGGGGGAATGGTACCATATCCAAGAGCTGGACTACGAGCAGATTCCATTTAAGTGCCTCTGGTGCCATGCTTACGGTCACTTCGCAAGAAGATGCCCCAAATCCTCTGAGGAGTCGGGACCAGTCAAAGAAGATGATTTTTAGCCCATATCTAATCGGCGAAGGCAGTCAAGGCGAAAGGACCCACTAGCCCAGGCCCCAAAGGCCACTCATTCAGCAGAGGCAACTCTAGAAAACAAAAACAGCTTTGATGCGCTGAAGGAAGATGAAGCCCTAGAACCAAAAGAAACAACAGTCCAGGAAGATCCTCCGGTAGACGAAAGCCTTCCGGAATCCACCCCACCAAATTCAGGAGCCGCGAGAGAATTTCGGGCTTCAGATCCGGAACCCTCTGCCCATGCAGGTCTGGTTGTTACAGTCCCCTCTAGTGGCTTTGGGGGAACTTCTGAACCTAAAGACAATTCAGCCCCGTCTCCACCCCTTACCCGAGGGTGAAAGACCAACAAAACGCGCAGAGAAAAGGAGGCGGCCTCCAACATTTCTTTAGGTTCTCAGAAAAAGTTGGACCCCTACATTAAGGGGAAAAGTTCAGCCCCCCCGGTATAATGCTTTTCTTCTGTCTTTTGCTATGCTCACAGTTTGTGAGAATTTACTCATGTATGCAGTCCTTGTCATATTCTCGAAATAGCTCAAGGAGCAGAGGGAATTGGTCTCCCAAGAAATTCATAAGAAGGTTGGAATCACTGTTAGAGGTCATCAACCTTCTTCCGATTTGTAACTTCCTGATTTTGGCTGGCCAGAAGGCCGCTTAATGCAACATAACCGTTTTTGTCAAAAAAAAAATAAAATGTTCTCTCTAGCATTCTGATATATCAATTCTCTATTATTTTATCCCCTTCCAGTACTCTCAATAAGTTTTAAATGATCCTCGAATATTTCTGTGGAAAGGGGGAAAAGGCAACGATAAAAATCTAGCATTGCTGAGTTGGGGGGAAATCAAAGAACCTCTAATGGAAGGGGGTCTCCAAATCAAATATATATGCTTGCAAAACCTTTCTCTTAGATCCAAGATCCTCTGAAACTTGGTAACAGGTAAGTCATCTTGGTGCAAGTAGGTGTTGTGGAATAAATACTTTTCAAGAGCAAGGAAAAAATGTCTAGACAAAGATCCAAAAGTTAAAAAAGGATCTCCTATTTTCTCTATTTTCCATTGGGCGCTCCCTTTCTTCAAGCCTGATTTAACTTAGATTCTTGGGAATGGTAAAAATATAAACATTTGGGAGGACTCAGTATTAGGAAATCATCCTCTGACTACTAATGTTAATATATCCAATCTCAAAATTTGTCTCCAAGATCAAAGACTAAAAATTCTTTGGGACATCTCAGAATGGAACACTGATGCAAAAAGATCGTGGAAAGGATGGCAGGTCCCTGACTTCCCTAGACATATTGAAGGTGGGAAATCATTGTTGATCTCTTTAATACAGGGAAAATCTCCCATTGTTGCTTCTTCCAAGGATAAAAGAAGACAGGGAACCAATTTTGGGGCCTATTCTTCGGTGAAGGGATACAAATACTTGACATCAATCCCCCATGTGCCCTCGAACCCTACAATATGGAAAGGGATATGGAAACTAAAAATCCCTCCTAAGTTTGATATGTTTGTCTGGACCCTTGTCCATGACAACATTCTCACAGGGGAAAATATTAAGAAGAAAGGTTTGGTTGGTCCATCGTGATGCCCTCTGTCTTTCACACGAAGAAACCTCAATTCATTTATTCCTGGAATGTCCCTTTGCAAAGGAAGTTTATAGGATGTCTCTTGCCCCCTGGGAAAATAAAATTACTTTTCCATAAAATATTAATTCCTTCTTCAGTATCTAGGAATCCCTTTTCCCCTTTCCCTTCACTAAGAAATTTAGACTGAAAGTCTGTTGGTTGAATCTTCCAAAATTTATTGTTTGGAAGCTGTGGTTGGAATGCAATGCTCGTACCTTAGAGAATCAATTTCATCCCCTACCCAAGTTGTAGTCAAAGAAAAATACCTCATGGGAGAGTATCTCCAAACTCAGACTCTCCCTGTGAATAATTCCACTCTTTTACATGAGGAATAAAATTGGATGCTTAGCTTCAATCTCTCACCCGAAGGACCTCCCCCATTGCCTCTCATGCATAAAGAATACTAGGAAATCAAACTAGATCGGGATAATCTTACAAGATGGAGAATGCACTATAAAAAATGCAGTCTCTTCTTCGATGGCGCTTCTAAAGGAAATCCAGGGGTGCCAGAAGGGGGAGGGATTATCCACTGAGAGGGGACTTGATGGACACTGTCAATCAAGAAGCATAGAGAATCAATCACCAGACAGTCAGTAATCAGGAGCTTGCAAATCGGGTCATCAAATTGGAAATGCAGGTGGGACATTTGAATCTCGAGAGCCAGATTGCTAAGGAAGTTGAGCCCACTTGCTTTTCTCAGAAAGAAAGCGGCGTATCGGGTATCAGTGATAAATGAATTTTGTATCGTTTTCTTTTGTAGGGAAGTCATATAGAAATTCTAGATAAAGAAATAGTCCTTTTGGTTTACAGTTTGATTTCTATATAAGTTATTCAACAAACTTTGGAGCTCCTTTTTTCTATAGCTCAAAACTTGGGCATGGGTTATTAGCTGTAATTTTGAAAATAAGACCATCTTCTGTGGGGGAAACAAAAGCATATCGATGTAACTGGCCCAGTGGTATCTCCATTGTTTTTCTAATATAAACAATATCTGTTTTTGTCTTAAAAAAAAATGTGGCTCCTAAGAGAGGAGGGAGTTTCTCTCCCCAAGCCTGTTGGACAACTGAGAGGGGGGGGGGGTGAATCAGTTGTTACTGAGTTTAAACAATCATGATTTTTTAAAAACTCTTTGTAGAAACATTGAATGACGATCACAATAATGCAGAGAAATAAACACAGGCACATTCAGCATCAGTCACTTATATGAGAAACACAGAGACATATATTTTCCAAGGAAACCCATACAGGGGAAAAACCTATTTTTCTTTATATGATAAGTAATAATTACATTCTTTACATTATCATACATATGAGCACCAACTCATAATGAGGCTACAACCTCTGTTTAGCAAGCTACAACTTGCTGAGAGCACCAACTCTCTGTTTTCTCTAGCACCAACCAGAAGGAAGCACCGACTCCCTAGTTTCTCTAGCATCAACTAGAAGGAAGCACCAACTCCATGTGTTCAAGCACCCACTTGAACCTATGAGGAAAACAGTCCTCCCTAGAACCTCCCAACCACCCTGAAATATAAATCTTTGAATCTGAAACTTACTACAGTGATATAATGTTCAACAATGGCTTACCCGACTTATCACTGTTCTGCTGCATTTCATTACTCTGTCTGCCTCATTGCCTTCCTACACACCTCACTTGTGCTGTATGTTCTTCTACCTTTTAAGCTCTGTGTGCCATACCCATTCACTGCACAAATCCTCTCTTGTTCAATTCAGCTGCTGCTCTCTCCTTCTTCTTCACACATGAATCACCTTCACCAGCTACAATCACAACAAACTCCAACAACAACCACAACCCCATCTCTTCTCTGTACCGTGTATTTATAGCTTCTGTGCACCTTGTGCATGCAATGTTCCCCATGCTTCTGCATGCATACTCTGCGTCGTTATCCTCCATCTCTCGAGTGCTCTCTCTGATCATCATCGTGACTCTTCAGCTTCTCTGGTGGTTCGCCTTGCATGTCAAGCATCACTGGGTGTTATGCTGAGATTCCTCAGTCTCTCTGGCAGTTGAGACTCTTCGTCTTCTCTGTGATAGTCGAACTCTTGATCTTCATCGACCCTGATCGATGGTTCATGATCCTGATGAATCAACGGTCCTGATCTCATCGTGATCTCGCATCTCGCTGATCCTAGGATGGAGATTTTCGTCACTCCAAGTTGCGATAGGTGAGGCTCCGAGATGGAGCTCAGATCAATGGTCCACGTTCTTGGTGATCCGATGGTCCTGATCTTTTCGCGATCTCACACCTCGCGATTCCTTCGATGGAGATTCTCGTCACTCCAAGTTGCGATAGGCGAGTCTCCGAGATGGAGCTCAGATCAACGGTCCATGTTCTTGGTGATCCGACGGTCCTGATCTTCTCGCGTCTCGCGATTCCTTCGACTTTCCAGTCAACGAGATGATGATATTTCTCCACGTGTCCTCTTGATCCAACGGACCACGATTAAATCATGATCTTGCATCTTCGCTGTTCCTTTGACTTTCCAGTCAGCAAGATGACGATCTTTCGCCACGTGTGATCCCCCGTGCAGATCCAACGGTCCTTCTGTGATCCATATCTGACGGTTGTCCTTCTCTCTCTACCTTGCGACCTCATGAATTGGAGTACCCAATGTTTGGACTCTCAACCTGCGAACTCCCGAGTTCGTGAGATCTCTTGATCTCTCGCCACCTGTCCCCCCAGATGGACAGCTATAAATCTCTCGCCACTTCACCACCTCGCGTCCTCGTGCCTCGCGACTTTGAACACCCAATACTTGGGCCTTTATCCTGCGAACCCCCGAGTTCATGAGATATCTCCAATCTCTGTCACGCGTCCTTCCCATATGGACGGTCCTGATCTTCTTGCCACTTTGCTGCTTCGCGACCTCACGCCTCGCGACCTTTAACACCAAATCCTTGGCTCTTCCACTCACGAGATTATGAGTTCGCTCAGATCTAACGCCTGAGATCTATCCTTCTCTTTAGCGTGTGCTCTTCTTGTTTTTATTCAGATCTGACGGCCCTCATGCTGTCGGGAATTTTGGATGGGATCCAACGATCAGCGACGCTTCTCCTCCAAGTTTACACATCCTTCTTACTTGGAAGAATTTCGACTCTGCACTAATTCCTCC
>ML782336.1:344189-380109 GCA_009831015.1 Picea engelmannii | reverse complement strand
TCTTTTTCTTTATATGATAAGTAATAATTACATTCTTTACATTATCATACATATGAGCACCAACTCATAATGAGGCTACAACCTCTGTTTAGCAAGATGCAACTTGCTGAGAGCACCAACTCTCTGTTTTCTCTAGCACCAACCAGAAGGAAGCACCGACTCCCTGGTTTCTCTAGCACCAACTAGAAGGAAGCACCAACTCCCTGTGTTCAAGCACCCACTTGAACCTCTGAGGACAACAGTCCTCCCTAGCACCTCCCAACCACCCTGAAATATAAATCTTTGAATCTGAAACTTACTACAGTGATATAATGTTCAACAATGGCTTACCCGACTTATCACTGTTCTGCTGCATTTCGTTACTCTGTTTGCCTCATTGCTTTCCTGCACACCTCACTTGCGCTGTCTGTTCTTCTGCCTTTTAAGCTCTGTGTGCCATACCCATTCACTACACAGATCCTCTCTTGTTCAATTCAGTTGCTTCTCTCTCCTTCTTCTTCACACATGAATCACCTTCACCAGCTACAATCACAACAAACTCCAACAGCAACCGCAACCCCATCTCTTCTCTGTATCGTGTATTTATAGCTTCTGTGCACCTTGTGCATGCAACGTTCCCCATGCTTCTGCATGCATACTCTGTGTCGTTATCCTCCACCTCTCGAGTTCTCTCTCTGATCATCATCGTGACTCTTCAGATTCTCTGATGGTTCACCTCGCGTGTCAAGCATCACTGGGTTTTATGCTAAGATTCTTCAGTCTCTCTGGCAGTTGAGACTCTTCATCTTCTCTATGACAGTCGAACTCTTGATCTTCATCGACCCTGATCGACGATTCATGATCCTGATGAATCAACGGTCCTGATCTCATTGTGATCTCGCATCTCGTTGATCCTAGGATGGAGATTTTCGTCACTCCAAGTTGTGATAGGCGAGGCTCCGAGATGGAGCTCAGATCAACGGTCCACGTTCTTGGTGATCCGACAGTCTTGATCTTCTCACGATCTCGCACCTCGCGATTCCTTCGATGGAGATTCTCATCACTCCAAGTTGCAATAGGCGAGGCTCCGAGATGGAGCTCAGATCAATTGTCCACATTCTTGGTGATCTGACGGTCCTGATCTTCTCGCGATCTCGCGTCTCGCGATTCCTTTGACTTTCCAGTCAGCGAGATGACGATATTTCGCCACGTGTCCTCTTGATCCAACGGACCACGATTAAATCATGATCTCGCATCTTCACTGTTCCTTTGACTTTCCAGTCAGTGAGATGACGATCTTTCACCACGTGTGATCCCCCGTGCAGATCCAACGGTCCTCCTGTGATCTGGATCCAACGGTTGTCCTTCTCTCGCTACCTCGCGACCTCGTGACTTGGAGTACCCAATGTTTGGACTCTCAACCTGCGAACTCCCGAGTTCGCGAGATCTCTTGATCTCTCACCACATGTCCCCCCAGATGGACGGCTATAAATCTCTCGCCACTTCGTCGCCTCGCGTCCTCGCGCCTCGCGACTTTGAACACCCAATACTTGGGCCTTTATCCTGCGAACCCCCGAGTTCGCGAGATCTCTTCGATCTCTGCCACGCGTCCTTCCCAGATGGACAGTCCTAATCTTCTCACCACTTTGTTGCTTCGCGACCTCACGCCTCGCGACCTTTAACACCAAATCCTTGGCTCTTCCACTCACGAGCTTCCGAGTTCGCTCAGATCTAACACCTGAGATCTATCCTTCTCTTCAGCATGCACTCTTCTTGTTTTTATTCAGATCTAACGGCCCTCATGCTGTCAGGAATTTTGGATGGGATCCAACGATCAGCGACGCTTCTCCTCCAAGTTTACACATCCTTCTTACTTGGAAGAATTTTGACTCTGCACTAATTCCTCCTGAGCCTATGTTTTTCCTGTTTGTCCATCGATGCACATTCTGATCCTGCCATCTTCACTGTTGTACTTGCCATCAATGATAAGCATACGCTATCTGTTAAACATTTGCCAACAAAGCCCTCCATAGTTGGATCTGCATGCATATAATTTAAACGTTTGTTTTTTATTTTTAAATTTTAATTGCTATTTATTTTTTATTTTTTTGTTTTTTAAAGTTGTTTATAAATTTAATTTAAAATGGTTTGGTTTTTATTTTAAAATTGTTTTTTAAATATTTATGTTTTTAATATTTTTTCTTAACATTAATTTAATTTGTTTTGATTATATATATGTGTGTGTTAATTTAATTTTTAAAATTTTAGTTTACGGTTTTTAATATTTTTTGAAAATTTTCTATTTTAAATAATTTTTTGAATTTTATTTTGCAGTTGCTTTTCGTTTTCTTTTTTTTTTTCCTTTTTGGAGTATTTTTGGGGTTTTGTTTTTCTTTTTTTTAGTGTTTCTAGGTCTTTTTTATCCTTTTTAACAATTTTTTATTTTTTTTTAATTATTTTTTTCGGGGAAATTTTATTTTATTTTAATTTCTTTTTAGTTATTTTTCTTTTTCACCTATTTTTTTAAATGTGTTTTTTTCTTCATTTTTCAAAAAAAAACTTATTTGTGAAGATTTTCTCCTTTCTATTTATTTATTTTTTAATGTAAATAAAAAAATAGAATTAATTAGTAAAAAACATTTGCAGTGACCATTATGATCCAATTTTGAGTTTTTTATTTGGGTAGTTATCCGTTTTCAAGGCCATAGTTTCAAGTAGGTTGTAAACTTAACTCTCCAGAAAAAAGTAGTGCCACTGTTAGCATTGCTTTTCGATTTGAGGGTCAATTTGGGGTTTTTGTCGAGTTGTCAAGGATGTGATTTCAAACAAGTCAAGGTTTTAACTGCCCCACCAAAAAGGGGTGCTACCGATAGTGCTACTTTTTTATTCAGGAGCTGATTTTGGTTTTTTTGACATAAAAATATGGCTTTTTTGGGACAGAGTTCTTGTTTTGAGGTCACAGTTCTCATTAAGTTGGTAATTATGTTCTCAACCCAAAAATTACTATAAAGGTGGATCTATTAATGAACACAAATCACAAGAGGGGAAACCAATTGTAATCAATATGAGACACTACCAGATCTAATCAGATTCATTTGGTGCACTGCCTAAATTCAATGGATAACTAGACAAAACAGAAAGGTACACGAGCAATCCAAGCAAGCCACACAAACACACTTCAAACATAAATTGAAGGCACATGGTGTGACAAATGGACTCAACCAAAGACAAGATCCAAAGGAACTGACCAATCACATATCTTTGAGATAAGACACATCCATATTTGACCAAATAAATCTAAAAATATTGCAATTTTCAGGGCTTACAGAGGGTATCGTGGGTCAATTGACCTGCAACAAGCGCCTAGTCCCTAGACACTCGTACTGCAACAAGAGACACACTGCAATTTTTTTGGAAAAAATAAAGATCTAACTCACATCTGAGAGATCTTATCTTTGAGGGAGTACCACAAAAGAAAATAACTAAAAAAGAAAATAGGGAACAAAGGATACTAGGCAGGGGAAAACTGAACTAGAGAAGAATAAAATATTCTTCCCTAGTGGAGTCGCCAGATCTGTTATGGGTAAAATATCACCAATTGACTGAAAATATCTCCCTATGATCTACCTATTTATTCTATACAAATAGCAGCCTATAATTCTATGGTTCTCCCTAGAAAAAAACAAGTAGATTCATAAACATACCAAACAATAGTAGAATGGCATATCTTTTTCCTAAAGGTTGTCCTTGTGTATCCTAGTTTCTGTAGTCTCGAAGTTCCTACTCCATTTCCTACAACTTTCTTCCTACACACAAGTGACAAAAATTCCTTCCTACTTCTTTTCTAAGTGTTGGAATCCTATATCTATCTTGGATCTAACTTAATCTACAAATAAATAAACCAAATCTAAACATTTGTGAATGAAACACAAACATTTATGGGGAAATCCAATGATCTATTAATTAATAAGAGAGAAATACATCAATGCAATTACCTTAAGGTGTAGATGCACTCATGCTTGCCCCTTTCTCCTTGCTTCTCCTCAACTTCTCAACCAAGTTAAGAAACCTAACTACAACTAATGTAGATGGAGAAGCACCTATGAATTTTGGCAGTATATATCTGTAATTATTCTTCATCCTCATGCTCAAGATTTTCCTTCTTTTTATAGATTCTTGGAAGAGGCTTGGGAGATATTCTAGATCTTCTAGAGACCAACGGAGACTCGAATGTTGTGAGTTCCAAGGATCATTCCATGAAGAACCAAATCATACCTCACACATCTCTTTGAAACTCTGCAAATCTAGAAGTTTACTTAGGGTGTCCCTTGTTGTGAACTAGTGTCAAGTGACATGTCGCTAGTCATATCATATGTGATCAGTGACACCCCTCAAAAATTATCTAAACCTTGAGTTGAGAGCTATGTCTTGGCTTACATGTCCTAATATGTCCCTTCTGACAATGTAGGGTGGAAATTAAGGTTATAACACCACAGTTTTGCCAGATGTCCTAGAGTCCATTTGTCACACCATGTGCCTTCAACTATTTTGACTCCACTTATTGAAGAATTATTTCATCCTTTTCACTTTTCTCTTTGGACCATTGGATCATAGAGTGATTGACCTTTTTTATATTTTGTAAAAATTGGATGGTTGTTGATTCATTGAGAGAACTATTGAAGGGGGTCCAAGAGTGTCTTAATAATTGAAGGAAATCCTCTTCTTTTTTGGGATTCAATTTGGAGGGTCTTGGTGGTTTTCCCATAGAATGAACCACTTCTAAAATCATTGTATAGTGATCAAATTCATCGCCCCCCATGGATCCCACTTGCAACGGTTGTAGGGGAGAAATACCCCCTCGTTAGGGAATGGGGTCCAAGCACAAATGAAACAAACCTCTGATTCAGGAAGATAATCAAGCTCCACAACCAACATTGTGTCATTGACCACCATATCTTAGAGGCACCAAGAGATAAATTGAGGTCTACTCTATAACCACCATTCCTCCCTGAATCCAATAACTATTAAAGAAGTTTTCCTATAAATCCATTCTTTTAGAGTAGGATCCATAAAGGTTCAAGAAAGTGAGAGTTTTCCCAATTCCAGAAATAAAAGGGAGGTCCCCAATCTTGAGGGAAAATTCTAGGAGTTATATAGTGTAAAGAGGCATGTCTTCCATCATGTAATCAACCCCCCAAATCATCCTATGGAATAAATGAAAATAAAGGCCCAACCTTTTAAAATCCTAGAGAATTCAAGAGTTACTTTTTTTCCATATATCATTAGTTCTTGTAGGTATATGATAGATGGGTTGCGAGATTCAATCAATTGATTCAAGGCCAATTTCTTGGAGGTACTGGCCATCCCTTTGCAATTCAAGGTTAGAAAATTCATTTTTCACCTCCCTTAGGGGCAGGTGCTCTAAGGGTATCGATTGGTGACTATTGTTGACCACTTATAACTTCTGAATTAGCTTGTTTCTAAGCTATGGATAGGTAGGATTTTATACCTCTCTGTCTTATCCTAGTATTTTTTTAATCCAATTGGCCAAGTGTTACACATTATTTTTTCGCAACCAATAATGTTCACCTACCTTCCATCATATAAAGCTCAAAATCCATGATCATTGGAGAAATATCTTTCCTTGAATGAAGTCAGGATGGATTTAAAAACATTTTTTTTGAAAGTGAGACATGTTGCACCATTGTAGCATGGACACTCTTAAGTTTCACATTTTTCACCATTGCGGTATGCGACAGTGTCTCATGTTGCTATTTCCCAGGGTGTGATACTGTTTGGAAGGGAGAAAAAAAAAACTCGTGAAGTTTCTAGAGAGAAGCTTTGTATATGAGGTTTCCCCCAATCAGTTTGGATATCACTCATACTCCTGATTTAGGGGGATCCTAACCTCTCATCCTAAACTCCTCTTCAATCTATAAAAGGATACTTCTCTCATGAGAAAATGTTAATAGCTAATGGAGAATAACTAGTAGTGAGTAATGGTTGATAGCTTTAGCTTCTGATTTTATATTAGAATATTGTTCTTTGGCATTCAGGGATTCTTGTGTCAAAGTATTCAGTTGATGGTGATGGAATTGTTGAAGTTTGAGTAGCTTCAAGAGATATTCTTGTTGTATATGTATTGTATTAGACCATGTCATAACCCTAAAGAATAATAATATGATGTATTTGTAAAGTCGACCCTATTGTTCTTTTGTAAAATTCAAATGTAATTTAGAAAGTGTCAATTATACAAGTCATCCCTGACCTAATTACAAGGTGACTCAGCTTGTATTTATAAGAGGCTAGGTGCCTCATATAAAGGAGACACACAACAAAAGTGTGCAAGTATTAGGAGGAGACACATCTACAGAGTAAGGTTGTTTTTGTGGATGGTTTTGGTTATCTTTTGGAGGTCTATCTTGGTCTAGTGGTGTGCTACCCTATTTTGGTTAGGGTTTCTAGTCTATCTTTTGGTTATCTTATGTTTTGTGACATCTCCCTTGGAGAGAGACATTATATTTGTTGAATAATCTATATTGAAGAAGATTTGTTGGGTTTTCTTCCCCAAGAGGGTTTCCTAGCAGAAATCTTGTGTATATTGTGGATTTCTTTCTTTATGTGATCTTTATGTATGCAGTTATTGTTCTAATTGTTAAAATTTAAAGAATATGAAATACACTTAACTACTTAAGAGAAATTTTAACATGGTATCAAAGAAGGCATGAAAGAAGCCATTTTCATAGTCTATATGATATAGATGTGGAAAACAAGACCAAAGAAAGACTCTCCTAACCCTAGTGCATCACTTCCCTGGACCAGTTTTGCAGTTTCTGAAAAATTAGGGTTTCTGCATAAAACCCTAGGTGATGGTGTCACCTTCTTTCTAAAGGATGATGGTCAAGAAAAATCCATCAAGGAGTTCGCCTAAGGAGGGTGCATCAATTCCCTGGATCAAATCTCAAAAATTTTCAATTTGAAAAATTAGAGTTTCCCAATGAAACCCTAGGTCAAGGCATCTAGGCAGATGTAGGCTAAATTTGGAGAAGATCACCTTGGCATAGTACACTCTCTGGTAATATCATAAACCTTTTTTGCAATTTTTTTATTTTCTTATCATATTTTCATCCTAGGGAAAGATGACTTCTAACACTAAGCTTGATGAGAAGCTTGAGGGTGTTGATAACTTCCGAGCATGGAACTATAGAGTGATGCTCATTCTAGAAGAGACTGATATAGAAGGTTTTGTCAAAGAAGAAGTTATGGAACCAGAGGAAGATGTGGCCAAGGAAAAACATAATAAAATTATGTTCAAAGCAAAGAGGATCATTTCAGATTCTATCAAGGATCGCTTGATCCCTCATGTCTCATCGTTGAAGACTCCAAAGAAAATGTTTGATGCCCTATCTCAATTATATCAAGGCAATAATATCATTCGGAAGATGACGTTGAGAACACAACTCAAGAGTGTGAAGATGTAGAGTTGAGAAACCATTCAATCCTACTTCACAAGGGTATCTCAAATCAAGTAACAACTTGAAGCATTTGAAGACACAATCGAAGAAGTTGAACTGGTAATGAATACATTGAATGGTCTCCCAATATCTTGGGAATCATTCATTCAGGGAATCTGTTCAAGAAGAAAGCTAACAAGGTTTAGCAGACTATGGGAGGATTTTACTTAGGAAGAATCTAGATTGGCAGCAAGAGAAGAGAAACTAGGTGATGATGAAAATCAAGCTCTAGCAGCACATGCAAGAAAAGGAAAGAGAAAGAAAGAGGTTCACTCACACAAAAAGTCTCAAGGGTCACAAAAGACACAAAATTTTCAAAAGGATTACTCAAATTACAGATGCTACATCTGCCAGAATATGGGACACATTGCAATAAACTATCACCACTCAAAAGATCAGGTCAGAAAAGGAAATTCTAAAATACATCATTCTCATGCCGCAAAATAAGATGAACCTGATCAGAAGATATCCAAAGAATACGATTCAAGTGAAGAATATGTATTGATATCAGCTCTTACAGGAATAGTTACTCATGGAAGTGGCACATGACTTATTGATAGTGGTGCTTCTAAGCACATGACAGGTTACAAGGATTCTTTCTCAAAATTAGTTCAGAAAGATTCATCTTACAAGGTGAAGCTCAGTGATGACTATGAGTATCCCATTAAAGGAGTAGGAGAAGCTTCTTATAGATTCGATTCTGTAAAACCTATGAATATGAAGGATGTTTTGTATGTACCTGGTTTGAAGAAGAATCTCCTGTCTATCTCAACATTGGATAAGAAATGATTCAGAGTTTCTTTCATTGATGGTGAAGTTCTCATGTGGCCAAGAGGAAAATATATTGATGGTGCTATAGTGATTGGTGTTCAAGAAGGAGGTCTATACAGGTTAAATGGACATTCAGATTCAACATTTGTACACAACACAGTTACTCCAAGTGAGATATGGCATAGAACATTTTCTCATATACATTACAAAGCACTACCGATCGTGAGCAAGATGGTGACAGGTTTGTCGAAAATCCAAGTGAATCATGAAGGCATATGCAATGGATGTGCAAAAGGAAAAGTATGTGAAGAAACCATTTCCAACTAGTGATAGCAAAGCCAAAGGAGCCTTGGACATCGTACATTCAGACATTTGTGGACCAATGTCATCCACTTCACTTAGTGTTTATGTATATTATGTTTGATTTATTGATGATTTCTCACATAAACTTGGATTTATTTTTTGAAATCCAAAAGCAAAGCATTCAACAATTTCAAAGAATTTGAAGCACTTGTTGAAAACCTTTATGAAAATAAGATAAATATTTTGATATCAGATAATGGAGGAGAATTAACATCAAATGAATTCAAGGCATTCTGCAATGAAGTTGGAATTAAGAGGGAGCTCTCTTCTCCCTACAATCCTCAGCTTAATGGTGTGGTAGAAAGAAAAAATTGAACAATCATGGAAGCAGTGAAGGCCATGATTCATGATCAAGACTTACAAATGTATATGTGGGTAGAAGCAGCCAGGACTTCTGTATATGTGCAAAAAACAAGTCCCCATCATATACTTGGGAACAAGACACCAGAAGAAATGTTTACAGGTGAAAAGAAAAAGGTCATCCACCTAAGAATATTTGGATGTCTAGTATATGTGCATGTTCCCAAGGACAAGATATCGAAGTTGGACCCTTCAAGCAACAAGGATACATGTGTTGGATATAGTGAGACATCGAAAGCATACAAAGTCTACATCCCTGGTCACCGTCAAATTAAGATTAGCAGAGATGTCACCTTTGATGAGGATGGGGCTTTCATTAGATTGACATAAAATAATTCAGATGAGGTCCATGATGAGGAACCTGAAGCTCCCAGAGTTGCATATATAGATGCATGCAATGATGTTGTACTAGAAGATAATAATATGGAAGAATCACATAGACCTACAGAGTCATCCCAAGAAATGAATACAAAGAAGAGAAGACTATCTTGGGCTCGAGAAATTATTCAGGATGCATATAAGTATGGTGCTCGAGATGGATCCTATAGAGAAATAAATATACCATGACTATACTTCAGTTACGTGGAATTCCTAAGTGACATTATTGATTTTGAGCCTACCTATTATGAATAGGTTGCAGAGAAGAAAGAATGGAAGGATGACATGATTGAATAGTACCAGTACATTATAATGAATGATGTTTGGGATGTGGTTCTAAGACCGAAGGAGAATATAGTGGTAAGTTCCAAGTGGATTTACAAGATGAAGCATTCAACAAATGGAAATGTCGATAAGTACAAGGAAAGGTTCGTGGCGCGTGGTTTCTCCCAGAAAGAAGACACTCCAATTAGAGCTATACTTGCGATAGTTTCAGTAATGAAGTGGAAGTTACACCAGATGGACATGAAGAAAACCTTTCTAAATGGTGTAATAGAAGAGGAAGTGTATGTAGAGCAGCCACAAGGTTTCAAGACATGTGTGCAAATTGAAGAAATCCATGTATGAATTAAAGCAAGCACCCAAGGCATGGTATGGTAGAATTTATAGTTTCCTGATGATCTTGGGTTTTACCAAGAGTAAAGAAGATTCCAAACTTTACTACAAGTTTGTAGATGGTGGACCAATGATATTACTATTATATGTGGATGACCTATTTCTAATAAGAGATGAGAATATCACCACTTAAATTAAGAGGAGTATTGCTACATAATTTGAGATGAAAGACCTGGGTATGATGCATTATTTCTTAGGTCTAGAGGTATGGCAGAGATCAAGTGATATTTTCCTTAACCAAGGGGAATATACTATAGATATTTTGAAGAGATTCAGAATGATGGATTGTAAATCCATGCCTACACCGATGGTGACTAATCTGAAATTATTGAGTGATACATCTTCAGAGAGAGTGGATGCCACCATGTATAGACAGATGATTGGTTCATTGATGTCCTTAACGAACACAAGGATAGATATATTTTTTAGGGTGAACACATTGAGTCCGTATATGGTCAAACACAGAGGTTTTCACTTTATTGCAGAAAAACATGTGATGAGGTACCTGAAAGGTACAATTGACTATGGACTCAAATATGTTTTGGATCATGAGATAATCCTGCAAGGCTATACTAATTCAGAATGGGTCGATAGTGTCATAGACTGGAAGAGTACATATGGATGTTGATTCAGTTTGGGATCAACTATGATCTCATGGTTTAGAAGGAAGCGTACTAGTGTAGCACTCGGTATGGTTGAGGCAGAGTATATAGCAGCATGTTCAACTAATAGCGAAGTAGTGTGGCTTCAGAAGTTGCTTGCAGGATTGTTTGATCTCGAGTTAGAGGAAACTTGTATTTGGTGTGACAAACAGAGTTGTGTGAACTTGTCAGAGAACCTAGTGTTTCATGACAAGTCCAATCATATCAATATCATGTACCATTATATCAAAGATATGGTGTGTTGACGATTAAAATCACAATGAGGAATTTCGCCCGCAAAGTATATCTAAAGTCCTATTATTTAAACTATGATAATAATATAATACTAGTAGGTGGGATCCCCCTGTATTCTAGAGGCTCAGAGATAGTCATATCACACATTTTTGTTGATGTTTTGATGTTTCTTACAGGGTCCTATATGGTTGATAATATAGTCTTAGTTTAATTTTGACATAGTGACAGATGGATGATGCATTTTATGGGATGTTCTGATATTTAAAGCTTTATTTTTATGTTATGATTGGCATATATTTACATTTTCTATGTTTAATCATGTCACCATCATTTATTACTTGGATACACATACACAAGAAATATGTCAGTGATGACATAACCAAAAGAAAGAGAAGAAACTTATGGGAACAATCCTAAAGGAAAGGGCCTATGCTTAAGCTATTTTAAAGGTTATGTGCAAATGGAAATTTAAAACATGTTAGTGTTAGTCCTAACTATTATATGGTGGTTAGTGGCTATGTGAATTTTCATTTTAGTTATTTTGAGGAGCATATGATATTGCAAGGCATATGGTATGGCATGAAAACTTGGCAAAGGTTAACGTGAATGTTTTGGGTGGTGCATTGGGCAAGGAATAATCGTCACAGTTTTCAATGGTTGGAAATTGATTACACGGTTTAATGATATGGTGATTGTTGGTTGTCTTGTACTTCAGAATTGAATAGAAGAGGAGATGGAAGTGACGTGTAGTAAATGCACGTCACTCCATACTCCCCCCATCAGGCCATCACCCTATTATGGTTCTTGTTGCATTTTGGTATGTTGGTGGTTAAGCACCGCATTTCAGGCTTGGGAAGAAAATGCTCGACGATCTCGCCCTTTTAAGATCTTAGTTACATGTATGGTTCTTTTTCACCCCATCCATGAATTACGCTCTGTGTATGAACAAACAATGGCTCATTAATGATTGGGTTTGTGTTTTTCTGAGAATTGTAACTGTGTAAATGCGTGGTTTTTCTCTCTAGAATGACTGTGTAATTGTTCGATTTGCAAGTAAAAGAATTGGTTGGTTGAGTTGTGCATTCGATGGTTTCTATGTTGGTTAAAATCTTGGTGGGTCTCTGTGGATTTTTGAATAAACATGGGTATTATCGCTCTGTGTTTTAATGGTGGAGGGTTTTTCTCTATGTATTCTTGTTGGTTGCTTCCTCACATTTATGAGGGTAACCCTGTCCAGTCATATTCGGACTGCGATTTTGTTGTTGTGTATTTTTCCAAATTCATGGTCATGGGCTTATTCACATGGTCTTGGAATCAAAGTATCTCAGAATTCGGTCTTAGGCTGGCCATTATGTTAATATATATGATATATGGTTGTTGGGTGATAAGTTATGCCTTGGGTTATGCATCCTCACTAGCATTGTTATCAAATGATTCATCTCTTAAGAAATAGACAGGGGTTATACCTCTCTGTGTTCTGGGTAACTGTCATTGTCCATTGGACATTCGCTTCTCCTCTGCAAATGAAAAATGCACTATGTGCATCGGTTTTATACCCTACCCATCGTTGTTTCCTCTGTGGCTAACTGTTGTGCCATTGCCCAGACTAAGAGTTATAAGGAACCCTATGGCTTTCTACTATATTTGTATCGAAGGGGTATTTTCCAATGGTTGATATGTTTCTAAGGACCTCCATTTCTTTGTGATATTGATGATTGAGAACACTTTTGATTACCTCTTTTTATTTTTTGTGACAGAGCCCGATTTTAAAAATCCCCAACTTTTCTTATTCATGTCGGGCTTCTTTTCGGTTGTCAAAGATTGGTTGTCAAGTGGAGTGGTTATGACATATTTTTTCGAGTCCCTATCTTGTCTTCTTATGATGAAATTGGTTGAAAAATTGTGATTGGGAATGAGTAATAATACGCAGTCAAGGGTTGCCTCTTTCTCATTATACCTTCAATCGATGTGTTCTTACAACATGGTTTTAATTGAAAATTGGAGACTATGGTGTGTTTCACTAGGCCCAACCGGGATCATAGAAAATTATGGAATTGATAACTGTGTTTATTTCATTATGTTCATTGTGTATCTATTATGGAATCATCGTGCATGTTGTAAATAATTGCATCGACAATGATGAAGCTCGGGTTTTATATTGACTATGGTTTCATTGCAAAAACTTATTGGTTCATATGATGAAGAGTGTATGAATCGGGCATGTTCTAGAATTTTGTTCAATCTGGAAGGGACCTGTGCATATGTTTTAAATTGGCCGATTGTGAATTGATAGACAGGGTATGATATTATAGTGATTCTTATGGGATAGAGGTGGATAAATGTTGTTGTGTGTTTTCTTCTAATTCTTAAGAGGAAATAAAAAGACCAAGCATTTCCCTAACAGGATTGTTGAAAGTTGTTTTGATTACGAGTATGATTATAGACTGTTCTAATTGAGAAATTTTTGAGGAATTTAAATGTGGAACAGTGAACATTTTTTATACACAATAATTATTTAATTGGTGTTGGTATTTTTTGTATTGAGCACATAGTTAGTTTTATTAATTACTTGATTTGTTTTATGAACAATATTCATTATTTCCCTACCATTCTCTCATTTTTCCACACATTACAAGTCCCCTCACCTTCCCAGATTCATTATTCACTCCCTGTTCTTAAAATTAAATTATAGTTAAATGAAAACTCTGTATTATAGCAGTTGAAGAATGGCAGAGGGATGAATTATAGTTGATATGTTTTGTTATTACAATACAATTGATTGTTTGATTATTTGTTGAGAAGTAATCGTGATCTACCCCCATTCATTTTACCATTTTTCGCTCAATACAATCCCTCACTTATCTCAGAACCCTTATTCACCCCGTGCTCATTGACAAGTATTAAACGATTTTTATGGATTGGATTGCATGAGTCTGATGTGTTGTTGAGCAAAACTTTGTTTCATATTTAAAGAGATTTCATGTATGGTTTGTTGAAGAAACTAGTTTCTAATAAATAATGTGTTATCACCTGCTAATTTGTATCAATTTTTCCCAAAGCGTCTTTTCCTTATGCTATTTTTCCACTCAAAATTTCAAACTTTTTCACCAGCTCCATCAAGCTCCCATCACCTAAATCCTTCACTCAACTGGTCATCCAAAATATTCATGTCCTCCATAAGTCAAAAATTTGACAAATATCCCAAACCTATACCTAGTCTTAATGCTTATCTAATTCCCTTAGTTCCATCACTTCATTCATTTTTACCCTTATTTTCATATTTCCGTTGAAAATAAAAAATATTCATTTTATTAAGCACCCTTATCCTATCCACAAAGTCATGCGTTAAAGCCTCATATGCCCAAAGTCTTTAAAAATTTGGAAAAAAAGGATTATTATTAATATAAATATTTTTTAAATTATTTATATTAATATTTAATCCGATATTTAATTTATGGAATCACGTCAAATCATATCATGGGCACTAATCTCAATTTATAATGTGGAAAAGTCAAAGTCTGGATGGAGGGCGCACATACATATCGGGGATTGAAGTAACGAGGAGGCTAATTATGTGAAGGCGGACCGAATACTACCGTGGTTTATTTGGTGGACACGTGTTTGTACGTGGAGCACATCAGAGGTAAAAGAAATTTGATTTAAACCACTTTAGCCCAAGCCCGATATAATAAATGCAAGCATGTATCATATTTTTAATGTGTGACATTTTTCTAGGAGTGCATTTCAATAATGATTATGGGATTTCCAATAAAAGAAATTCCTCCTCACGGTGAAAAGGTTTTACGAAGGTAAGATTTAATTTTTACAAATTAAAGACATTAATGTTATTTCCATGCAAAAGATTTAAATGGGAAGACGCAGACTTGGATAATTCTTTATCCAAAGATTTACAGAAGTAAAAGGAGAAGATAAAAGGTATTTTGCCAAAGACGGTAAATTGGAAAAGCATTACATAGTAAATGTTTTTTACATGGAAATGGTAACATAAATGTTTTTTACAATGAAATGGTGAATTGGGAAAACAAGACATGGTTTTAAAAGCCACAAGCATGAATTAAATTATAGAGATTTAATTCTACAGGATAGAAAATATTTGGGAATTATTTTTATATATTATTCCCAAATGTTTAATGAGAATATGGATAAATGAAATTATATTTGAAAGATTATGAGTGACATTTCAAAGAGAACGTGGCAGAGGAAGGAGCTGGAGCATCAGAGGAATTTGCAGGGGTCATGAAACGTTTTTTTTTTTTTAACTGTCATTTCTAATCATTAAAGAAGATGTAATGTTTCATTTCATTTATTGTAACCGGTTGCACACTGAAGGAACTCGAATTGTATAAGTATTAGAGGTTCTGAGTGTATTAAGGGAGGGCAGAAGTGCAAGAGCACCTTTTAGTTGTATCAGACGCCATTTGTAAATTTTCTGAATCTAAATTGAATATAAATGCAGAAATTTTTTTAAGTCTCTATGAAAAGATTATAATGGGTGGTGATATGAGCTTTGTTTCCTTTCATCATATGTATTTCCTGTAACCTGTCATTTCATTTACATTTTCTTCTATTTAAATTGGATAGTTTAAAGGCCCTGAATTCGTCTTGTGACACTCTTGGCTTAAGCAATTTAAATTATGTGATTGTCTTCTTAACTTATTCAGAATTCATTTCAGTAATACTATGATGTAGTTATTTGTTTTCTTCATCTTCCTACACACCTTTTTATTTCAAGAATAACTCAGATTCATCACTTTATTTAGCCTTTGTCCTCTAGAGAGTTCTATCAGTTGATGCATTGTTTTCGTTCACTTTCAGAATTTTGACTCCATAGCCCATAGTGTTCCCCCCTTCTTTGCCAGCAACTTTATTAAATATCCCCAAAACAAACCAAATCTAGCCACTGATTTCCATAGATATATCAAGTGACATGAGAGATCCATCTATGATTTGAGCAGACTAGTGCCTCAGCTCTAAAGTTGGTTGAAACAGTTACCTCCGTCGTTTGTCTATTCAGTCAGACATAATTTACAGAGTGCTAACATAATGCATACAGGAATGATCTTCTTCAATAGAGGTATCCATGGTTGGGATAATAGGGGAAGAGGAAATTGGAACAAGGGCCCTAGAAGGCCAAGGTTTTCTATACATTTTGATGCAGAATCACAAGAGTTGAGCCAACTATTCCAAGCTGTATTTTTTAACTGGATTGGAAAATGAGTGGTCCAACCTAGGCTAGAAAGGCCTCCTTTCTAAGCCTCGCATGTCCCTGGTATCCCAGTTCCCCCTCATGTCTCATTACAACCTGAAGTCCCTGAAAATGATAGATGGAAAGATATTGTCCACCTGACAGTCTCCCAACATCGTGGCTGACCCAATTTGTCTCTACCTGCTTCTCCTTCACCGGTCAATTGAATTGTCCAAGTTACCTATGCACACTCACCAGTACAGTCTTCCCACGCAAGAAAGAGGTTAAAAACTGAATCCCACCATGCTCCTGGCAAAGGAAAAGATGGTATTTCCCCCTCCTCTCCCTCAAATGACTCTGCCAAATCCATTTCATCCCGCATGCATTTGATAGATGATTGCTCTCATGTTCTTAGTGATATCAGGCCTAAAGGCTCCACACAGCCTAAGGAAAATTCAGAGAATCAAAGGGAGACAGCAACAACAAGGGGAAAATTGCCTCCCAGACTGGAAAATATGGTTTTTGAGTGTTTTTATTTATTGATTGTTGAGAACAGTTGACTTCTGAAGTTTTGGACAACACACTTTTTTTGGATATGTTGGATATTATATTTTTGGATATAGTTTCAAATATCATTGATATTAATTTTCAAATTATGAGAGTGATGATGGGAGCCACAAGGAGGGATGTGTTTGATTGATTAACTAGTTGTGTTTATGCTTGTTAAAGAAACTAAAGGGAGCCACAAGGTGTCCCACCTACTAGTTATTATTTATTAAAGACCCTTATTATTATTTTATTAATTTTACCCCTAAACTAAAAAGTTGGTTGACTTTTAGTTAACTTAACTAAAGAGGTAGTTTAACCACTTCAACTAATTTTGATTGCTTAAAGGCAAAAAGAGAAGGATGAACAAAGGAGAATAGAAGAAGAAAGCATGCTAAGGTCTGCTCTTGAGTTTTATTGAGATAATTCAGTTTTCATTCATTCTTTAATTCATTGAAAGCCTAATTCTCTTTTATGATAGCAGGATCCTATTTTAGACAACAAGATTCAAGGCTGAATTACATCATTCAAACACTTGTTTTTTAGAGGTGTTCATCTATCTTTGATAGTCTGTGTAGACTTGTCTACTTGTGAATTAAATTTCATGACTAATAAAGGATATTGTGCAGAGTCAAGTGGGAAACAATCTGTGGCAAGTTGATCCATCTTTTAAAGTTCAATTTTTTACTTTCTGTCAAAAGTCCTTTTGTATGGTTTTCATCAAGGACATCTAAGTTTGACTTTGGTCCAAACTTCCTCAGGGAATTTTGTAAAGAGAATGATTCTTCGATAAATTGGAATGAAATAAGCGATTGCTTTATGTCTCATCTGTGTTGATTATTGACTTGGTATTTTTACTTATGTTTCTGCACTTATTTATGCATCTGTTATATTCAGACAATTACATAAACATTAAATTTTTCAGCAATATTTCATTTGTAAAAAAATTATCCTAAGCCCTTGTAACCAATACTTGTGGATTAGGAAACAATTTTTTATGGCTATAAACATAGGGTGATATTCCCGTCTATCTTGATTTAGCCAAGTAAGATCTGAAAATGCTTGAGTAATATCATTTCATATCTTTTCCTCAACATTTATTTGGCGACCATACTGGGGAGATCTTCAATATCTCTCTGGTTGATTTTTATGCTTGATTATCATCGAATATATCTATTTTTTCTGATATTGATTCTTTGATTGTTTCATTTCTTAATGATTGTACCTGTTGCAAGGCAGACTTATATTGAGCCTGGTCTTCAAGATCAGACCAACATTTCTTTAATCTTGTTTAACACAATTTTAGAAACTACTAATACTCGGGCTAAGATTAATCGTTCATGGGAAGCAATTGAACAAGACATAAGTGCCCAAGAACGTTGGGAAGCTAGACGTAGACAGCTTAGGAATCAGCCATAACTCTCTTTTTTAGCTTTGATCTTCTTTTCATGTCCTTAGACCCTCATGTTTCTAGGAGAAGAAGAGGCTTATCACCTTAAATTAATCATATTTCTGAAATAGAAAGAAGGAACGTTGTGTTATCAACCCAACAAAGTGCTCTAAAGAGAACCTTGTAAGATTCATCCAGTTTGTATTTCTCTCCCTTACCTATTATCCACAAGATGGCATCTAGTGGTGGCTTTGGTGGCATTGGAGGTGCTTCTTCATCTCAATATTCATCTTCATCAGTGATTGGTAGCTTGTATAGTCCCCAAATCCCTGTCCAATCTACCACAAACCCCACCAAAGTCATTAAAAAGTATGGTCTTTTTCAATTTGAAGAAGATGATACAACCACACCGTGGCATGTTTCCTCTCCTCTTAACCTGGCACCTTCTACTCATCCACTTCCTAAATTCAAAGAGCATCTTCCGAGGTTTTCAAGGAATAACACTATCACTACAAGTGAACACTTGTTGGCATTTTCTAATGCTTGTCACAACATAGGAGCCAATGAAAACAATACTTGCATGTGCTTATTTGTCAATTCCATTGAAGGGAAGGTTGCGGGTGATTTCTTTGATCTCCCTCCTAAGATTTTATCTACTTCGGAGGAGTTAGTATATTGGTTCAAATCCACCTATGGGAAATCCAAAATCCCAGCCGAGCAGTCACGGGAATACAATAACATCGCTTATAAGGATAGTGAGACCATCAAGTCCTTCAACTTGCGTTTCACCAAGTTATACAATCAAATCCCTGAACTCATTCGACCTCAGAACCAATATGCTTTCATGCATTATTATAATGAATTACCTTCACCCTACCATCATAGGGTTGAGGAAAAATCCATTGATAACCTTGGTTCTTCTCTCCATACCTGTTTAGAGTATGAAGAACATCTTGAAAGAACAGGTCTTCCTCAGGGAGATTCAGTTAAACAGACATACATGTCCTCCCTCTTACAACTTGTACAAGACATGAATAATCATATGATAGCATATGAGTGAAAAGAAAATGTTTGCCCTCTTACCCCTAGAGCTTCATCCTCTTCTGGACCCCCCTTTAGAAATCCAAATGAAAATAATTTTCATCCTAAAGCTATCATGCCTAGTAGTTGGTGTAATTTTTGTGAGGAACACCATGAGGAAAGTAAATGTGAGGTAAAGAAGAGTGTCAAAGATAAAACCTTTGGTAATAGACCTAAAACTACCATCGTTGCCTAGATTTTGCAAATCCAAAAGATGTCATGATCATCAATACTAGGAATAAATCCTATGCTCCCAAAAGAAAATATGATCCTCCCCACAATTATTCTAGCCCGAGCTCATCCTCACCAGCTGCTACTATTCAGCTTCCTAAGGCTCCCAACAGTCGAGGAACTACCTCCCCTCTCCCCTCTTCCAAATACAATATTCTAAATCAGTGGACCAACATCAAAGCAAATGCAACCCTTCTGGACATGGTTGTCATCCCTGAACAACAAAGGCATCTAAAACAATTCATGGATGGAATACCTTTCGTTGTAGCCAACCTCTCTGAAGAGGTAGATGAAGAGGATTTGTCTGTAAATAAAGTAGGTGTACATAACTTTAGACACCCCGTAAAAGATCCCCCATTTTATATTTATATAAAGATTATGGATAAGATTTCCCATTGTTGCCTCATTGACGGAGGTTAGGGCCCAAGTGTAATGTCGAAGATTATTATGGAAGAATTAGGCTTGTCTTGTACAAATGAGAATGCCATAAGCATGCTCTCTTATAATAGTCTACAAAAAACGACCATAGGTGAAATCAAGGACGTGACCTTGGTTTTGTGCACACACCCTGAAATAAGGACAACCCTTACTATTCAGGTAATTGATATGCCAGTAAGAAACTACTCAATCATCCTAGGAAGATATTGACAATATTTGACAGGTGGATACCTCTCACTCGATGGGAAACACTTATCTGTTCCTCGGAATGGTAAAAACATCATAGTGCTTAGAGAGGGAAGGATTTCACCTTACATAGAGAGTGTTCCACAACCTAATGTGAATTATATCAAAGAGGACCTAGGGTTGTATTCCATCTTTGTCGAGGAGGATAACACTCCCTTGGGACAAATCGACTTAGACGACGGTATGTGGCATATTCACTTTGATGGTTCATGCTCCAATGAAGGAAACAAAGCTAGTATTATCTTGTACTCTCATGTGAGGAAAATACATAACGTTTCTTATAGGTTAGAGTTTTCTTACACAAACAATGTCACTGAATTCGAAGATTTGTTAATAGGCATTGAAAACGCCTATAATCTGGGTTGTGGTCACCTTATAGTTTTTGGGGATTTCGAGCTTGTTGTGAACCTTGTACGTAAGATATATTCCCGTAGCAACAAGTTGATGAAACACTACACCCAATCTGTTTGGGCACTTATCTCGAACCTATTATCTTTCAACATTACTCATGTTAAAAAGGAATTGAACTCAATCGCTGACCAATTAGTTGTTTTTGCAGCCTCTCCTACTCGACAACTTCTGCCACAAAGACCTGATTGTACTTTTCAGTCTCTGTATCATCCACACATCCCTGAAAATATAAAAGCATGGCAGGTCTTCCCTAGTGATTAGAAAATATGTGCTTTCATTCAAAATGAACCTTACAAGCCTAAGGAAATCATATCGATGGAAGATAATAAAATTCCTAAAGGCTTGAATCCTCTAGAAAGTTAATTTTCATCGAGTGATGTAGGAAACAAAGAGAAACATAAAGAAGAGGAGTCAAAAAGGAAGGTGGGTGAAGCCATCTCCTTTAAAATTGGAACACCCGAGTCTCCAAATAATATTAAAATAGGTGCCCAATGTTATGATGAAGAAAAAATGAAGTTTTCCAGACTGCTTGGTGAATTTCAAGATGTTTTTGCTTGGTCTTATGAGGATCTTTGTGGTTTTGATCCTGCTCTTATACAACATGCCATTCCTATCAAGGAATGCATAAAACCAGTTAGGCAAAAACAAAGACCTATCAACCCTACACTAGAAGCAACTATTCGAAAGGAGTTGGAAAACTCTTGAAGGTTGGAATTATCTTTCCGGTTAAGTATTCAAAATGGGTTTATAATTTGGTTCCCATTTGGAAAACAACTGGTCAAATCAGATTATGTGTAGATTTTTGTGCATTAAATTGGGCTAGCATAAAATATCACTTTCATCTCCCTAATATGGAAATGATTTTGCAGCAATTTGCAGGGTCACAGATGATGTCCTTACTTGACGGTTTCTCTTGTTACAATCAAATCAAGGTAAAAATGTCAAATAAATATAAAACCACCTTTATTACTCGTTGGGGAGATTTTTCTTATGAACGTATGCCTTTCATATTATCCAATGCAGGTGCCACTTTTCAAAGAGCTATGCAAATAGATTTTGACGATTTGATCGGAAAGATCATTCATATTTATCTTGATGATTTAATCGTGTACTCTAAAGGGCAATCAGATGTCTCGAAGTTCCAAAAATTATGGTTGGGTCCTTTCAATATCGCTTTTGCCCTGGGTACAAACTCTTACATTCTAAAAGATTTACAAGAGCGATTGTTTTCCTACAACACTAACGGTTCTCACTTGAAACACTACGTGGAACCAACTTGAAGGGTTTAACGTTGTTTGGATTGTTCTGTATTTTAGTAGTGAAATTATGCTTTCATTTTAGTAGTTTTCATTTCTGCTATTTCAATTCTTCTTTTACAGTAGATTTATATTTTGCTTTCATTTTAGTAGTTTTCATTTCTGCTATTTGCATTTCTGTCATTCCATTTCTGTTGTTTTAAATTTTGCAGTTTCATTTCTGTTATGACATTTCTTTCTTTTGTTCTTTTTTATTTCAATTTTTGGTCAATAATAAAATGTTGGATCAGTTCTTCCACAACGACACTCCTAGAAGGTATTGTTAGGCAATTGAATTTGTTATCTTCTTTCATTGTCTTATGAGATAGTTGGTTACTTCCCACTTTTGTTTTCCATTTCTTCATCCATTTTGAGATTCAAAGGAGCAAGTCATAAAAAAATTCTCCTTGAAGTCAAGAGAAAATTTTGGTTGATTGATTATGCATACAGGGATAATCCCCCACATACTTAACATTTTCCATGAGTTATTCCCCAATTCCCGGTCATTTTTCCATTAAATTCGCTCACTTCCCCCTGTTGCATAATCATTATGATTTATATCTTTTTGATATGATGTTACTTGGTCTGCGAAACCATACATTATGAGTTCTTAATTTGTTCAAAATAGATTTCCCTGTGGAGTCACCAGTTTTTTGACGATTAAAATCACAACGAGGAATTTTGCCCGCAAAGTATTGCTAAAGCCTTATTATTTAAACTATGATAATAATATAATACTAGTAGGTGGGATCCCCCTATATTATGGAGGCTCAGAGATAGTCATATCACACATTTTTGTTGATGTTTCGATGTTGCTTACAGGGTCCTATATGGTTGATAATGCAGTCTTGGTTTAGTTTTGACATAGCGATAGATGGATGATGTATTTTATGGGATGTTTTGATATTTAAAGCTTTATTTTTATGTTATGATTGGAATATATTTATAGTTTCTATGTTTAATCATGTCACCATGATTTATTACCTAGCTACACATACACAAGAAATATGTTAGTGATGACATAAAAAAAATAAAGAGAAGAAACTTATGGGAATAATCCTAAAGGAAAGGGCCTATGCTTAAGCTCTGTTAAAGGTTATGTGCAAATGAAAATGTAAAACATGTTAGTGTTAGTCCTAACTATTATATGGTGGTTAGTGGCTATGCGATTTTTCATTTGAGTTATTTTGAAGAGCATATGGTATGGCATGAAAACTTGGCAAAGGTTAACATGAATGTTTTGGGTGGCGCATTGGGTAAGGAATAATCGTCGCAGTTTTCAATGGTTGGAAATTGATTACATGGTTTAAATGATATAGTGATTGTTGGCTTTCTTGTACTTTGGAATTTAATAGAAGAGGATATAGAAGTGACATGCAGTAAATGCATGTCAGTCCATACTCCCCCCATCAAGCTATCACCCTAGTATGGTTCTTGTTTCATTTTGGTTTGTTGGTGGTTAAGCTCCGCATTTCAGGCTTGGGAAGAAAACGCTCGGCCAACTCGCCCTTTTAAGCTCTCAGTTACAGGTATGGTTCTTTTTCACCCCATCCATGAATTACGCTCTGTGTATGAACAAACAATGGCTCAGTAATGCTTGGTTTTTTGTTTTACTGAGAATTGCAACTGTTTAAATGTGTGGTTTTTCTCTCTGGAATGACTGTGTAATTGTTCAATTTGCAAGTAAAAGAATTGGGTTTTGGTTGAGTTGTGCATTTGTTGGTTGCTCCGTTGGTTAAAATCGTGGTGGGTCTCTTTGGATTTTTGAATGAACATGGGTATTATCCCTATGTGTTTTAATGGTAGAGGGTTTCTCTCTGTGTATTCTTGTTGGTTACTTCCTCACAATTATGAGGGTAACCCTATCTAATCGTATTCGAACTGCAATTTGGTTGCTATGTATTTTTCTAGAGTCATGGTCGTGGGATTATTCACATGGTATTGGAATCAAAGTATCTCAGAAGTCGGTCTTAGGGTGGCCATTATGTTAATATATATGTTGTATGGTTGTTGGGTGATAAGTTATGCCTCGGGTTATGCATCCTCACTGGCATTGTTATCAAATGATTCGACTCTTAAGAAATAGACAGGGGTTATACCTCTGTGTGTCCTGGGTAACTGACACTGTCTAGTGGGCATTTGCTTCTCCTCTACAAATGAAAAATGCACTATGTGTATCAGTTTTCTACCCTACACGTCGTTGTTTCCTCTATGGCTAATTGTTGTGCCATTGCCAAGACCGAGATTTATAAGGAACCCTGTGGGTTTCTACTATGCTTGTAACGAAGGGTCTTTGCCTATGGTTGAAATGTTTCTGAGGACCTCCAGTTATCTATACTATTGATGACTGAGCACACTCTTGATTAACTCTTTTTATTTATTGTGATAGATCCCGATTTTAAAAATCCCCAATTGTTCTTACTCTTGTCGGGCTTCTTTTCGGTTGTCAAAGATTGGTTGTTAAGTGGAGTGGTTATGAAATGTTTTTTCGAGTCCCTATCTTGTCTTCCTATGATGAAATTGGTTGAAAAGTTGTGATTGGGAATGATTAATAATACGCAGTCAAGGGATTCTTCTTTTTCATTATACTTTCGATCGTTGTGTTCTTACAACATTTTGTTAATTGCAAATTGGAGACTATTGTTTGTTTCACTAGGCTCGATCGAGATCATAGAAAATTATGTAATTGATAACTGTGTTTCTTTCTTTATTTTCACTGTGTATCTATTATGGAATCATCGTGCATGTTGTAAATAATTGCATCATCGGTGATGAAGCTCGGGTTTTATATTGAATATGGTTTCATTGCAAAAACTTATTGGTTCATATGATGAAGAGTGTATGAATCGGACATGTTCTAGAAGTGTGTTCGATCTGGAAGGGACATGTGCATATGTTGTAAATTGGCTGATTATGAATTGATAGACATGGTATGATATTTTATAGTGATTCTTATGGGATAGAGGTGGATCAATGTTGTTGTGTGTTTTCTTCTCATTCTTAAGAGGAAAGAAAAATACCAAGCATTTTCTTAACAGGATTGTTGAAAGTCATTTCGATTACGAGTATGATTGCATATTGTTCTAATTGAGAAATTTTTGAGGAATTTAAATGTGGAACAGTGAATAGTTTTGATACACAGTAATAATTGAATTGGTGTTGGTATTTTGTGTATTGAGTACAGAGTTAGGTTTATTGATTACTTGATTTGTTTTATGAACAGTATTCATTATTTCCCTTCCATTCTCTCACTTTTATGCACATTACAAGTTCCCTCACCTTCCCAGATTCTTTATTCACTCCTTGTTCTTAAAATTAAATTATAGTTAACTGAAAACTTTGTATTATAGCAGTTGAAGAATGGCACAGGGATGAATTATAGTTGATATGTTTATTTATTACAATACAGTTTATTGTTTGATTATTTGTTGAGTAGTAATCATGATCTACCCCCCTTCATTTTACCATTGCATGAGTCTGATGTGTTGCTGAGCCAAACTTTGTTTCATATTTAAAGAGATGTCTTGTATGGTTTGTTGAAGAAACTAGTTGCTAATAAATAATGCATACAGGAATGAGCCTCTTCAACAGAGTTAGCCATGGCCAAGGTAACAGGGGAAGAGGAAATTGGAACAGGGGCCCTATAAGGCCAAGATTTTCTATACATTTTGATGCATACTCACAAGACTTGAGCCTGCTATTCCAGGCTAGATTTTTTAACTCGATTGGACAAGGAGTGGTCAAACCTAGGAAAGAAAGGCCTCCTTTCCAATCCCTTCATGTCCCTGGTATCCCAGCTCCCCCTCATGTCTCATTACAACTTGAAGTCCCTGAAAATGACGGTTGGCAAGAGATTGTCCACACGGAAGTCTCCCAACATCGTGGTTGGCCCAATTTGTCTCTACATGCTCCTCCTCCACCGGTCAACCCAATTGTCCAAGCTGCCCCTGCACACTCACCAGTACAGTCTTCCCATGCAAGCAAGAGGTTAAAAATTGAAGCCCACCATGTTATTGGTAAAGGAAAATATGTTGTTTCCCCCTCCTCTCCCTCAAATGACTCTGCCAAATCCATTTCATCCCACATGCATTTGAGAGATGATTGCTCTCATGTTATCAGTGAGATCAGGCCTAAAGGCTCCACACAGCCTAAGGAAAATTCAGAGAAATCAAAGGGAGACAACAACAATGAGGGGAAAATTGTCTCCCATAGTGGCAAATATGGTTTTTGAGTGTTTTTATTTATTGATTGTTGAGAACAGTTGACTTCTAAAGTTTTGGACAACACACTTTTTTTGGATATGTTGGATATTATATTTTTGGATATAGTTTCAAATATCATTGATATTAATTTTCAAATTATGAGAGTGATGATGGGAACCACAAGGAGGGATGTGTTTGATTGATTGACTAGTTGTGTTTATGCTTGTTAAAGAAACTAAAGGGAGCCACAAGGGGTCCCACCTACTAGTTATTATTTATTAAAGACCCTTATTATTATTTTATTAATTTCCCCCCTAAACCAAAAAGTTGGTTGAGTTTTATTTAACTTAACTAAAGAGGTAGTTTAACTACTTCAACTAATTTTGATTGCTTAAAGGAAAAAAGAGAAGGAGGAACAAAGGAGAATAGAGGGAGAAAGCATACTAAGGTCTGCTCTTGAGTTTTATTGATATAATTCAGTTTTCATTTATTCTTTAATTCTTTGAAAGCCTAATTCTCTTTTATGATAACAGGATCCTATTGTAGACAACAATATTCAAGGATGAATTATATCATTCAGACACTTGTTTTTCAGAGGTGTTGATCTATCTTTGATAGTCTGTGTAGACTTGTCTGTATGTGAATTAAATTTCATGACTGATAAAGGATATTGTGAAAAGTCAAATGGGAAGCAATCTGTGGCAAGCTGATCCATCTTTTAAAGTTCAGTTTTTTACTTTCTGTCAGAAGTCCTTTTGTATGGTTTTCATTGGGGACATCTAATTTTTCCTTTGGTCCAAACTTCCTCAGAGAATTTTGTAAAGAGAACGATTCTTCAATAAATTGGAATGAAATAAGCGATTGCTTTATGTCTCATATGTGTTGATTATTGACTTGGTATTTTTACTTCTGTCTCTACATTTATTTATGCATATGTTATATTCATAAAATTACATAAACATCAAATTTTTCAGCTATCTTTAATTTGTTAAAAAATTATCCTAAGCCCTTGTAACCAATACTTGTGGATTAGGAAACAATTTTTGATGGATATGAACATAGGGTGATATTTGCGTCTATATTTCTTTAGCCAAGTAAGATCTAAAAATGCTTGAGTAAGATCATTTCATATCTTTTCCTCAACATGGTGCAGAAGGGAGCAGTGAAGCTCCATTATGTCACTGTAGATGAGAAGATAGCAGACATGTTGACCAAGCCTCTATCAAGAGTGAAGTTTGTGTACTTCAGGGACAAGCTTGGTGTGGTCCAGAAGAACCTCCCTAGTAAGAGGGAGTGATGAGTTACAGATGTGATTCTAGGGCAACAACATTAGAGTGTGGCAGTAGAAGTGGGTATTCATTCATAGGCACATTACTGACTATGGAACCAATCATCATGATCTCGCACAAGGTTAGTATATGTTGAGCATTCAGGTCTGGTGAGTTTCCTAGATTTTCAAGTTGGAGGGACAACCTGTGTGGTTGGAGGTGTTTCCTAGCCTTAGGCTAGATGGGTAGTGTGTGCACACTACATCGCCTAATCCTTGTGATTATATGCCTGGTCATTATGGACCGATTTCCTGGTGTGCCAACTAGAGGTTACTAGTTCTGTAAGAACTAGATGCCAGATTCTGTGTGAGATGAAGAGTTTACTAGTTCTATATGAACTAGATGCCAGATTCTGTGTGAGCTGGCGAGGTTACTAGTTCTGTTTGAACTAGATGTTGTATTTTGTGTGAGCTGGAGAGTTTCCTAGTTCTATATGAACTAGATGAAGCCTCCTGATGACATAAAGATCAAAAGGAAGATGAGACTCTAGATGCATGACGTGGTTACAAAAATTCTTCAATATAGATTCGTGGAAAGTCAACAAGGTAATGGCCAAGTGTACAAAAGTGAAAAAGCAATCGTGACGATCATTCCAAAAGAATACCTTCCTTGCTAAGCGTAGATTTTAACCTTGTACAATATTTTACTGAAAAAATATTTTCAATAAAAGAATGGAAAAGATACAATGGAAAATACACACATTACACATAGATTTTTCCCCTGGAAACCAAAACCAGGAAAACCAACATATTCTATATTCATTCACACCATACATTGTTTACAATAAAATATACATATAGGAGCCAGTGACATCCAAAACCCTAATCCAATAACTTTGATTATTCAACAACCCTAATTCCTTCATCGGAAATAGAAAACCATCAGTGAAAAACCATGTGTCGAAAAAATGCCCAAAAATAGACACTAAAATCAAGGAAAAAATATAAAACATATCCAACATTCTCCCACTTGTTGTTTTCTTTTCATACAGGGGTTTACAGGGTTACATAGTCAACAATCCAAGATAGCAATGCCCATAGATCCTATACACCAAGAGAAATTCTCAGTGCTCAGATATTTTGTTAATGAATCTGCAACATTCTTCAAGGTATCCACCTTCATCAACAACACCTTCTTTTCTTCAACCATGTCTCTCACAAAGCGATATTAAACATCAATATGCTTTGTCTTTTAATGATAATCTAGTTATTCGCTAGAAAAATTGCACTCTAGTTGTCACAATCTATTCTTACAGCTTGTTGTACCAACCCAATTCTTGAATACAATCTTTGTAACCATATTGCTTCCTTACTTGCATGAGTGTCTGCCATGTATTCAACTTCTGTAGTTGAAATATTTACTACAAACTGTATTTTTCTCATCCAACTGATTGCTCCTCTAAATAGATTAAACACATATCTACTTGTAGATCTCCTATGATCCAGATCTCCATCCCAGTCTGCATCCACAAAGCCATGTATGTACAATACTCTGTCCAATCCTGGTCTTCCTTGGTAGCACAATCCATAGATAGTAGTGCCACGCAAATACCTGAAAACCCTCTTTACTGTTGTCCAATGCTCCTTCCCTAGTTTTGACATATACATGATCAAAACTCCCACTGCATGTACAATGTCTGGTCTAGTACAGACCATTGCATACATCAAACTGCCAACCGCACTCGCATATGGAACACGAGACATGTCCTCCTCCTCTTCATGTATCTTGGGACACTTATACACAGATAAATTTACACCTACAGGAATAGGTACCTTGACCGGTTTACATTCCTGCATATTAAACCTCTGCAATATTGTCTCAACATATTTTCTCGGATTTAACCAGAGTTTCCTATTTTTCTGATCTCTTTTAATTTCCATGCCCAAAATGAAATTCACAGCACCAAGATCCTTCATGTCAAATTTAGAGGACAATTGAGTTTTCACATCCTATATAATGTCTTTGTTGTTTCCTATCAACAACATATCATCCACATACAAGACCAAATAAAACAAATGATCACCAATTAATTTAAAATACACGCAGTGATCCTCTTTTTTTTTTGTGAAGTCAAGTCCCAACATATAAGTGTCAAATTTTTTATACCATATCCTTGGTGATTGTTTTAAACCATACATGCAATTTTTCAGTTTGCATACCAGCTCCTTCTTTCCCTTCACAACAAAGCCTTCTGGCTGCTTCATATAGATTTCTTCTTCCAGATCCCCATGTAGGAATGTTGTCTTTACATCCATTTGTTCTAATTCAAAATCAAACACAACAACAACAAACAATAGAAATATAATAGAAGTTAACTTGGAAAAAGGAGAAAAAATCTCACCAAAATCAATTCCCTCAACCTGGGCGTAACCCTTTTCTATTAATCAAGATTTGTATTTCTCCACTTTGCCTTCTGCATTCATCTTCTTTTTAAACACCCATTTTCTTCCAATGGGATTTCTTCTAGTTAAAAACTCCACTAGATCCCAAGCTGCATTCTTATCCAAGGCTGCCATTTCTTCAACCATAGCATTTTTCCAGAGTTTTCCATCCTCTGAATCCACTACCTCCCTAACATTTCTAGGATCATCATCAGTAATAGACAAAGCTAAATTTGAATGGAAATCAAATGGAGTATACCTTTCTGGTATCCTTTTTTCCCACACTAATCTCATCAATAATGGAGTATGAGGATCTTATTCTTCTTATTCATGTTCTTATGTAGAGTCTGATTCATCATCCTTTGGCTCAAATTCTATTTTCTCTGGTTCTTCCTTACTTTGTAGGACTTCTTGTTTAACAAAATCCTTCATTTCTCTAAATACCACATCTCGTCTATACACAACCTTCTTAGTTTTTGAATTCCAAAGCTTACAACCTTTGAGACCATATTTATACCCATTAAAGATAGACTTTTCAGCCTTCTTATCTAGCTTACTCTTGTTTTCCTTTGGAACATGAACATATGCCTCACAACCAAATACCTTGAGATGTGTGAAAGAATGTTTCTTACCAATCCATACCTCTTGTGGAGTCATTCCATCCAACGTTGATGAGGGTGATCTGTTGGCCAGGTAACATGCAGTAACTAATGCCTCTGCCGAGAATTATTTCCGTGACCCGACACCACTAAGCATGCACCTTGATTTTTCCATCAGTGTCTTGTTCATCCTTTCTGCAACTCCATTCTATTGAGGTGTATATGGAGTAGTCTTATGCCTTCCTATACCGCACTTCTTACAGAATTCTTCAAATTCATTCCTACAGAACTCGCTACCAATATCTGTCTTGAGCACCTTAATTATTTTCTCTGTTTGATTCTCAATAAGAGCCTTAAACTCTTTAAACCTATCAAAGACTTTAGATTTCTTCCTGACAAAATATATCCAAGTGTTCCTCGAGAATTCATCTATAAATGAGACATAGTACATATATTTTCCCTATGATGGAATTGACACAGGTCCAAACACATCATTGTACACTAGCTGTAAAATTCCTTATGCCCTCATTGCACCAAAGGGGAATCTTACCCGATTTTGCTTCCCATATACACAATGTTCATAGAAATCAAAATCTAGAGAGAAGTTAGACATACCTTCAACCATACCTTTTTCATGTATTAGTCGAAGACCCTTCTCTCTGATATGCCCCAGTCTTTGATGCCACAACATAACCTTTTGTCCATAGATTGTAGATTTTTTTCCTTCTTCTGCTCCAATATCTGAAACAATGGAACTATTACACCCATTACTAATAGTGCTTCTTTGTGGCTTATATAGAATTCCAATCGGAAATCCCTTCAGCAACACCATTGCTCCTCAAACCATCCCGCAAGTTTCTTTTTCAAATACAATTTTTACCCCTGCATCTTCCATTTTTCTTACATAAATCAAATCTGTAGCCAATCCTGGGATGTGCAAAACACCAGGCAGTGTTCTAATCCTTCCATCTATGAGCCTCAACTTTACTTTTCTTCATCCTATGATTCTGGTTGTCGAGTCATCACCTAAGTAAACATTACCTCCATCATACCTTTCATATTCACATAATCACTCTATGTGGGGAGTCAAATGAAAGGATGCACCTGAATCAACCAACCATGCCTCATGATATGCATGTGTGCTTGAAGAATCCAAGTACACATCCCCTCCTTCTTCCTTAGAGGTATTTTCTTATGTAGAGGGAGCACCTTCATATCCCTTCACTTTCTCAATGCTTTTGGATCTACATTGCTTCTGAAGTACCCTTCTTTTCCACATCTTCAACATACATTTACAAACTTTCCGGGAGATTCAGATCTACCCTTAGACTTAGATCTCCCACTCAAGGACTTATATCTATTTCTATCCTGGGATAGTCCAAAAATGGACACAAAAACCAAGGAAAGAATATAACACATATCCAACACTAAGAGGGATTGTTGAAGTTTGAGTAGCTTCGGAAGATATCCTTATTGTATATGTATTGTATTAGACCAAGTCAAAACCATAAAGAATAATGTTATGTTGTATTTGTAAAGTCGGCCCTATTGTGCCTTTGTAAAAGTCAAATGTAAATTAGAAAGTGTCAATTGTACAAGTCATCCCTGACCTAATTACAGGGTGACTCAAATTGCATTTATAAGAGGCTAGGTGCCTCATTTGAATGAGACACACAACACAAGTTCTCTCTCTCAAGGAAAAGTGCGCAAGTCTTAGGAGGAGACGAAGTTACAGAGAAAGGTTGTTTTCGTGGAGGGTTTTGGTTATCTTTTGGAGATCTATCTTGGTCTAGTGGTGCGCTACCCTATTCCAGTTAGGGTTTATCATCTATCTTTTGGTTATATTTTTTGTTGTGAGATCTCTCTTGGAGAGAGACATTGTACTTGTTGACGAATCTATATTGAAGAAGCTTTGTTGGGTTTTCTCCCCTAAGAGGGTTTCCCAGGATAAATCTTGTGTATATTGTGGATGTCTTTCTTTCAGTGATCTTTATGTATGTAGTTATTGTTCTAATTATTAAAATTTAAAGAATATTGAATACACTTAACTATTTAAGCAGAATTTTAACAGAAACTCATGGAAGCAATGTGGGTATTGGAGTAATGAACCGTTGGAAAGAGCCTCACAACCCCAAAGCACTAGTTGTAACTCTTCCATTACTATTAATACATTAACATGGTATCTTTCCTATAAATATTTTTCATTGTAAATTGTCTTTATTACATTTCTCCTTAGTCATTTGTATAGATTTGTTGAAGTACTATTGTTGTTTTCAATGGTAGCTTGTTTTCTTATGCAAGTTTTTATTCAAAATCATCCTAATCAAGCTAGGAGCTACAATTAGTAAGGAAAAACATCGATAAAGAGGTATGAGTCCTTACTTATCAGTATTTCCATTGTATGAATCTAAGGAAAGTAATATGTTTTGTGTTTTTTTGTTCTACCCTTGGGTTTTCAAGCTAGGGAGATTGGTTTGTGTCTGCATTCGCTAATTTGTCCATAAACACCTAGTCCTCCTTGTGTGCCTCCTTCAAAGAACCCTTATCCTCTACTACAAGATCTAAGATTATATTTCTAGTTCTTGGATGAGGGGGAGCCTTCAACAGAAGAAAGCATAGGCACCTTCTCCAAAGGATGGAGATCTAGATCTAGAGACTTGAAATCCATGGAGATGGTCTCTCCTACACCTTCTTGCAGTGCCCCATTTTACCTGACTACGTTTACAAAACAAAACTTATTCTTTGAGGGTGTTTGTTAGAAATGACCTCATTAATGATTTCATTATGAAAATTAGACACAAGTTATTTTTGATTGATTAGTTTTTAAAATGTGAAAATGGTTTAAACAATATAAATGCATGGCATGTTGTGATGATGTACTTATTGCAATGGTGTTAATTGGATAATGATGATTACTCAACTAATGATTTACATGAGGTTTGATTATATATATATATATATATATATATATATATATATATATATATATATATTGCAAATGTTGTTAACAAGTTTCATTAGTTGACATGGAACTTAAGGATATGTTGACATGGGCATCGTCGACGATGACTCTTGGACTTCAGATTGAGTCAATGAGTAAAACTTATTGGATAAATTTATTTTGTTTGATTTAAATGATTAATGATTATATTGACGAAAATGTTTTAGTGGATGCAGACACAAGGATTATGCATGTCGATCTGACTCACACTTGGGTAATAGGGCTGCATAGATCCATACAAGGTATTATCATGAGAGGTGGAACAACATTTCTATTTCCACCTACTAGCACTCCTACCATTGCTGGAGTTGAAAAGTGTGGGACACTTTTTCTCAACGGTTGCAAGTTACTATGAGGCTAACTCATAGAATCGATCACTCACAAGGATAAATGGAGGGGCGTGTAATAAGGTGAAAGTCTTATTCCTCAATGTCCATTAGTCTCACAAATAGGGGCAACAACCGAAGTTAACAAGATCTCTACAATTGCGCCACTTTTCTCATTGCTCAAGGTCGGATGTTTGAAGGGCATGATGCATTGCACTCTTGGAGTACACAAGTAAGTCCTGAAGGGCATGGCGTGTATGACACTCTTAGCATCCTTATGAAATTATGGATGGATATGTAAAAGTATAAATGAAAAATAACCTAAGGGCGAGGTACAAGAAAAAAAAACATTCTTAGAAAATATCAGTGAGGAAAAACGTTTAATAAATTTATCCATCGAAAAAAGAGAAAAGTTTAAATTAATAGACTAAATAAGATGTCGCATTAGTAACCTTTATAATAAAGGCAAAGGGAAATAAAAATATTTAAAAAGTAAGCTTGAGTTTTAAAGTTGAGTTTGTTTTTATTTAGTTAATAAATAGGGAAATTTCATTATCAGCACTATACGCATTGGGGAAAACAATCTAAGAGTCAAGAAAAGATAAGAAACATCTAGCAAAAAATTCAAGAGACAAGAAAAGTTGGAAAACATCTAGGAGAAAAGCTAAGAGTCAATAAAATCTATGAAACATCTAGGAGAAAATCTACGAGTCAAGAAAAGCTAAGAAACATCTAGGAGAAAATCTATGAGTCAAGAAAAGCTAGAGAATCTTGAATAAAAGCTAAGAATTGTCTAGGTGTAATTTTAGGAATTTAAGAAAAGTATGTGAGGGAAATAATTTATTTAAATTTTTAATTGATAATTTCATGTGCATTGGGGGAAGTTATAAAACAAAGGTCTTGGGACAAGGGAATGACTTCTATTTTATCTAATATTGGATGGTCGTCGTAATGACCATTTGACCTTTGAACAATTTTTTTTGTGAGTTTGGACATTGGTGTATTTTGGGGGGTGGGAACCTCATAGCTTGTGAGCTTGAGCACCAATTATTTGGCTAGTGATTGGTATCTATACAACCTCGTTGCAACTCGGGAGACCTAGGGGAAGAAGAGTACCCACAGGTATTGGTTGGGTGGTTAATCGGTGGGTCAATTTAATGATCGACAAGCTTCGACGAAGTTGACACATAGTTCAGCAAAGTTGACACAAAGTTCAGCGATACGCAAGATCTTCGGCAAGTGATGCAAATCCGTGAGAGAACATGGGGTGGCCAAGCATTTTCAGAGTATTGGGGGCTCACTAACAAGAGCATCTTATAGACCCATTAAAAGGCACAACATAGCACTCCAAAGATTTGAACCTGGATAGTGTTATCGGACTAATCGGTAGGTGCAGACACTAACAGATCTCCCTAGATCCACTGGATCTAGAACAAAACAGGACAAGACATGGCTCTTTCCCTAAGTTATGACCATTGAATTAGCTAGTAGGAAGGAACAAGTAACATACCTTTGTATCGCTTCCTAGGGTCTCTGTTGCTCCCACTTCGCTCTGGTGCTCTCGTGAGGTCAAGACCAAGACAACACAAACCAACCAAAGTGAAGATAGCAAAATATATTCAACTGTCAACTTATGTGTATGATCAAGGAATTACACAATAAAGTGAGAATGACTTTATGGGAAAGGGACATGCCACTGTATCATATTAATCGAAAGTAGAAGATACAACCTGATCGCCTTGATGTCGCAAGCTTCCTTTCGGTGACTCTTGGCTCCAACACACACACTTGCTCGATCCTTGTATGAAGAAGATCAAATCCTCTTGATAGACTTGCTAGAGTCTCTAAGCTCTTGTTCAAGCTAAGTCTTTCACACAATTCTTTCACCAATTCTCCAATGAATCTTGCTTAACCTTTTCCATGAGAATTCCATCAATATATAGGAGAGAATGAGATGGTTACTTGGATAAGAATGATCCCACAATATCAGGGAAACCAGTACAAGGATAACCATTCGAATGCCAACCCATTCTTCTAGAAGATTCCCTTCTAGAACCATCGAGAATTCATCTTTTTCCAAGCTTTAGAACAAGTTCACACCCTAGCTATGTAGCACAGTGCGAGAAGTTCACGCACTAGCTGAAGGCAGCCTGCGAGAATGGGTCATTCTCGCACCCTAGGATATTAGCAACCTGCGAACTCTCTTCAAAAGTAAGTTTTCTGGGAAGAGATGAATGTCACTTTTCTCAGGAGAAAGTTCTTATGAGGAACCTGAGTACACCATCATCAATACACCATCAAGAT
>ML782336.1:292741-344139 GCA_009831015.1 Picea engelmannii | reverse complement strand
AAAATTATCATTGATTAGAATATACTTAGCTCATTCGATCCAAAACCTAGATATCTAATTTTTCACAGGTTGCAGTCATTTATTTTCTAACATATAATCATGCGTAATCTACATTTTGAGGTTGGACTTTATTAACCTAATGTAATATTGGTAGAATGTTATTATTTTAATGTCATGTCTTGGCTTATGTAATGATCTTTTGTAACAAATGTGTTTTAGTATTAATATTTCTATTTTTTATATCAATATTTTAACATTAAAGATGTGGTACATTGGAAATAAGGAGGATATGCTTTTTGTTCTTCTTTCAGCTCTGAATTAACAAGATATTGAAAATAACGGTGTTTTAAGCACTGGCATGTCATTTGTTTGTTGATATTTCAATTTATTAAAAAAACTATGTGCTTTCTCACTTTATAATGGTCAAAAGAAATATATATATATATATATATATATATATATATATATATATATATATATATATATATATATATATATATAAAAGTTTCCAACTCAACCTTATTCATGATATATAAAAGTTTCCAACTCAACCTTATTCATGATGTGGAGGATGACATACAACTCTGTAAATTTTAAGTTTGTAAAGTTTATATATATAATGAAGGTTTTGTTTGTCAAATTCAGGAAATTTGAAGTATTTTTAATTAACAGATAATTAGGGTTTAAAGTATCGCCATGGTTTAAAGTATCGCCATGGTTGTTTATTCAATCCATTGATTGGATTGCCCATCACCTAAATTAATTAGGTTAGTGCAAGTGGCACGTAGGGCTTGATCTTGAAAACAAGAAATTTTACTTGTTTAATATGAAGAATTTGGGTTTATGAATATGATTACAGGTAATAATATATGGTATATCCTTGTATCATTAAATAATTGACAGATCTTATTATTGAAAGACTTGAATTAGCCCTTATAATGAAAAGTAAGAAGAGAAAATATGTAATGATATATATTAAATTTCCCATATCCTTAATAATATTAAAAAAATTAACTAACATATATATAACATATATATATAGTAAGTTAATTGTATTTTAAGTATGTTTGTTAGGTTTATGAAGGATATATAGAATGTTGGAATTATGAGAAATCATACTATATTTGTTATATATAGTTTAAGGGGTTTAATGGTTAAGAATGTGTGTTTTTTCCTAAAAGATTATAGGTTCAAATCCAAAGGGAGATAGGGTATGTGTATACCTCTCTAGACTTTAGTAGTTAGAAAATAAAACTTTAGTAGTCAGAAAATAATTTTGAAAAGTCAAATTTTAATAAAGATGAATATTCACACTATCTTCATATTATTGTAATTTTTATGAAATAGGTTGTATAAACCATTTTTTTTATGATACATTTGACTTTAAATTTCAAGTTATAATTCATATTATAGTGTTTAAAACATTGACCTTCATTATTATATATATATATATATATATATATATATATATATATATATATATATATATATATATAATCAAGTAAATTTTTTATAAATAAATTATAAAATAAATAAATAAATAAAATAAAAACAAAGATGTTTAATTATGATTCGTATACAATTAAAATCTTTAGACCATAGACATGATGATGTAAACTTTTGCACTTATGAGGTTATAATTATATCTTAAATCAATTTACACAACCTATGTAGTAACTATATATCAAGGAATGGTGTAATTAAGGAATAATGGTATTGACCTTATTGCTCAACCTTGCTCATCCTTATACAAGGTTGATAAAACATTTTGTGCAACTAGTGTAATCATACAGAAGTTTGCAAATCTTTTGCGCGACCTTGCGCAACCTCATAACAAGTTGAGAAAAATTGGGTGATAACTTAACATCATCTACAATACTTTCTAAATCAATAAATTGTTATAATCTCTTTGAAACCTACATGCTTAATGAACCCGAACCATATTACTCATGAGCAGTTGCCAGTGATGATATAGAACGTTTTTTTGTCACTTGAGCACAATGCTTGTTGGTAACTTCTGGTTGTTGTTTAATAAACTAAATTAAGTTATCTGATTATAAAAAATTACAACGAGCAAGGTTGATAAAACATTTTGTGCAACTAGTGCAATCATACGGAAGTTTGCAAATCTTTTGCGCGACCTTGCGCAACCTCATAACAAGTTGAGAAAAATTGGGTGATAACTTAACATCATCTACATTACTTTCTAAATCAGTAAATTGTTATAATCTCTTTGAAACCTACATGCTTAATGAACCCGGACCCTATTACTCATTAGTAGTTGCCAATGATGATATAGAATGTTTTTTTGTCACTTGAGAACAACACTTGTTGGTAACTTCTGGTTGTTGTTTAATAAACTAAATTAGGTTATTTGATTATAAAAAATTACAACTTAAGTTAATCCATATTACTTTAAAAAAAAAAAGGGACTCATCTTCCTGTTAATTTAGATGGGTGTTAGACTTCTAGATGGATAAGGGAGGAGTTATGGGGTTTTAAGAGCCCAAATAAGCTAGAGAGAAATCTCATTGATTGTTCTCCAAATCATGACCTAGACCTACCTCTCAGGTCTCAATAAGCATATGACCAGTGGAAGAAATAGGAGAGGGTGGAGGTGAAAACTTCTTACTCGGAACTTTCATGGAATCTCACTGATGAGGAAATATTGAGGAAGGGTCATTTGGTTCCTAAGGTGGCTCCTTTGTTGGGATGTTTAGAACCAGGTTGTCTTTCTTAAAAAATTGTTATTATTATTATTATTTACAAAGAATTATGTTTGAGGGTTAAAAATGTATGGACAATTGAGATGGAAATTTATATTTTGAGTAGAATTTTTAAAAATGATGAGAAATGGAAAGAAATTTTACCCAAATCTACAAAACTTCATAATTTATGTTCAATTTAATGAAAATAGAGGAAATTTTGTAAACCTTGTCTCAATAAATTCACAATTCAGAATATGGATTTTCTATATTTCTCAAATAATTGTTTTTTTCTTTGATCTTTTTTCTCAAATAATTTTACATCCTCAACCCTCAATTAGTGACAATGTTTTGGACCTTCTAGAATCTTTTTGAAATTCCACACATGGCTAACCCCACATGTGTAAGTAATGGGGGTTGACGTGGCATCCACTCATACCATGGTGGTCAACAAGGTAGGTCAACTTGCAGGAGGTGTAACTTTTGCATAGGAGCTCCAATTGACGCGGGTTTTACACCGTTGGAAAAATATTGGTGTGTGGAACAACATAAAGAAGATAAATCTATTCCCACAAAATTTTAACCCCAAAAATATGTTGTTTGATGCCTCAAAATGTCTCTGGAAGGTTATGAGCCCCAAATCTCCAAATTGGGACTTTCCACTAAAATGGGCCCTACAACCCAATTCCTCCAAGTTTTCCAACCATAAAGTACTAAGATAGATGAAAAATTATAATATCATCCATTATGGATCAAAAAATTAAGTTACAAAGTATTTTCAAGTTAATATTCCCCTTCCCAAGCTCACTAGGTACTAGGTCTAGGTTATCCATTCTTATTGAACTAGAGTCCCTTCCCTTGGGCAAGATTTCCACAACTTAATTAACATCCAACAATATTTCTCCCATCATCTAACCTCAATTAATGTGGTTCCTCGAAAACATAACTTGAACAAGGTTATATTTTCAAACAACATTACAATATTTAACAAATCATGAACCATAAAGTATTTTAACTTTTCAATTATCGTTAAAGGAAATAAATCATTAAATCATCAAGGAAATAATGATCCATAAAATCATATCCCAAGAAAGAATTATAATGACCGTATTAACCTAATATATAAGGTCCTTAAATGAGGTATCAATAAAACACATTTATCGTTAAGACAGGGTGTTACAACACTCCCCATCTCAAAAGGGATATGAACCTTGGAGCGAGGTCATTATAAAAAAAATAAGGATAAAGCTTCCTCATCTCTAATTCTAGTTTCCAAGTATCATCTTCTTCTAAGTAATGATGCCAATTGACCTTAACACAATTAATGACTTGGTTCCATAGATGTTGTTGTTTAGCCCTGACAATCATCAAGGGATTAGTGTGAAATTCCTCATGGTCCTTCATCTATATAGCATAAAAATCCAAAAACATGTTTGGGATCATACACATCTTTCTTAAAGCCACATGAAAGACATCATGAATAGTCACATGTAGTGGTATGGTCAATTTGTAAGCAATGACACCCGCCTGTGGAAAAATCTTGAAATATCCACAGTAATTTGGTGCCAATTTCTTCCATTTATCTAGGCATAAAGTGATCCTTTTTGGATTAACCTTGAGAGATATTTTCACTCCAACCTTAAAGATTCATTATAATATTATCCTATCTGCATAGCTTTTATGTATATCCTAGGCAGTGTTCAAACTTTGTTGCATATGCTTCACTATAATTTTCATGTCTCCCAACATGCCACTCCCTTGAGTCATTTTTGCTTCCAAATTATACCAACTAACTAGAGAAATAAACTTCCATCCAAATAGAGATTTGAATGAGCTCTTATTAAGGGAAATATTGTATCCATTATTATAAAAAATTCTATTAGGGTGAGCTAGTCTTCCTAGCTGTTGAGTTGATTCATTACATACATTTGCAACATATCCTCTAAAATTTGATTAACTCTCTCTATTTGTCCATTGGTATTTAGATGGTAGGATATGATGAAATTTAAATTTTCATGTAGTTCATGAAATAAACTTTACTAAAATTTGGAAGTAAACTTATAGTCTTGATCTAGCACAATCAACTTTGGTACACCATTTAGGCTCATCACTTCTCGAATAAATATTTGAGCTATATCACATACTCAATGAGTAGTATTGACTGGGATGAAATGTGTTATCTTAGACATATGATCAACTACTACTAGGATAGAATAATTATTATTGGAAGTCTTTGACAATTAGAAAATGAATTCCATCAATATTTATTCCCTCTTATAAACCGGTATGATTAGGGGATTCAATTTTCTTGTATGATGTCGATGATCCACTTTTATCTTTCGGTAATCCAAGTACTTGACCATGTATGATATTGTGTCTAATTTTAGTCCTAACTAGTAATACTTTTATTTCATGCTTAGATACATCTTTTGATCTCTCAAATGTCATGAATACAAGGAATCATGAGCTTCATGGAACACTAACCTTACTAACTCAACCTGATCTAGTACATAAATCCAATTTCTCCACAGTAGTATTCCATCTAGAGCTAAGTGATAGTCTTCATATTTTATGACTTCCTTATCTATCCAATCCTCCTTCCTTAATATGGCTTGGCACACCTCTTGGTACCATTGGTCATCCTTGGATCGTATCCCAAACACTATCCTTAAATCTAACTAAGTTTGGATGATTGTTCCTATATGTCATCTTTGACTCAAGGAATTCTCCAATCTATTCTATTTTCCTTTTATGTGAAATAAATGATAATCATAATTGTTCAAAAAATCCACCCAACGTCACACCTGGATTTTAACTGTGGTTGAGTCTACAAGTATCTGAAGCTCTCATTATTTAATCATAGCTCAAACATTTTATCCATTAAATAATGTCACCGTGCCTTTAGGATGTGTAATATTTCTAAGATCTCTAAGTCATAAATTAGGTACTTCTTCTCATGAACAATCAAATTCTTAGACTCATATCTCACTACTCTTTCTTCATGCATGAGCACTCTTCCAATGACTTTGCCACTATCATTGGTGCACAATAGGAAATCTTCATTAAAATTACGAAGTATTGATATAGGTGTTGTCATGAGAAGTTGTAATATACCTAAAGTATATTATATTTCGTATCATGTAATAATATGTTATAGGTTTGGTATAATGTAAATAGGCATTATAATGTAAATAATAAGTCTATGATAAGTCACGACCTTTACCAAGAACATGACTTATCATTCCCTATGTTTATTTATAATATACATGTATTGTATCTCATATGATGAAAAGTAAATATGTAAAATGGATAGTAAATAAAATATTATTTATTATCAATATATGGAATTATGTTATGTATTCATGATGTTCTCATGAAGTGGACCACCAGATCCACTTCATTCAATCCACCTTAGATGGATTGATTCTTTTTTGATGTGCTAGTTGTTAGCACATAAACTTGTCAAAGTCTTGTGAGTTTTGGTTTCTACCTAGGTCTGTAAGTTTTGCCTATTTTTCCTCCTTTTGTAGACCCGATCATAAGTTTTCCTCTCGGCTTGTAGTTTTTTGTTGTTTGTCTTCACCTATTTGATAGACCTATTTTTCCTTAATATCTTGCCTAAGAAATATCGGCCCTAACCCTTTTTGTTTTCCCTAAAGTCGAGCACTTCTCTCTTTACCTTTGTCATTGATCCTTTTTCTTTCCTGAGCCTTTAGTCAGTCATCCAAGTAATTGTTCGCAGGCCACAATCATGAGAACCAAGTGAAACACTTAGAGCTGTCAAATATGGATTCAAAGCGAGCAAGCAAGCAAGATCAGTGTTCAACGATAGAGATCCATCAGGTGGAGCGGATCCACAGTCATCGGGTGATCGAAGCCATACAGTTGCACGAGGAATAACATTAGGCAGAGTTGAAGAATCATGATGCCATCCTAGTCGTTGGTACGAGGAAACACGCGTGGTGCAAGATTAGTATTTCATTGTTTCGTGAGATGGAGTGGTCAAGGAGAAAAGTCATCAGAACTCGCAAAGTGTGAAATCCTAAAAGATCACAGTCGTTGATCAAAAGAGAGACCCAGACCATTGGATCACCTTTTTGTGATTTCGTGAGTCAGGAAAGTAGAAGGACGAATCTTGAAGACTCGCGACACGTGAAGTTCTGAAATGATCTTACTCGTCTATTTTAGGAGGACGCGTGGCACAAGATCGGCATGGAGAAAGTCGTTTCAGGGGAGTCGAGGTGAAAATTTTCGATGGTATGAGATCCCAAAGGGCCGATGTGATATGGTCCGTCAAATCAAAGGGGACACATGGCACCCGATCTAAGGGATCGTGATTTCACGACTCAGAGATCTAAGCATGGAGAGCAACATGAGTTCGTGAAACGCGAAATCGTGATGCGCCTAAGAATTAAGCCAACGGTCACAACCAAGGGTCATATGGAAAGTGGGCCCGAGAGAGAGATAAGCACCCTTTTAATCAACGGGAGGATGAAGTCGGCTAAGGATATGATGGTAGCCATCGGATTCAAGGAAAATATGACTGTTGATCCAAATGGGTCGTTTCGCGATTTCGAGCATCGTGATATTCGAAGTTAAGGGGATTGCAGACTCCCGAAATGCTAAATCCTGATATTTCATATGGGATAAGTGTGAGTTCGTGGCCTGAGGTCATGTGGGAAATGAAAAGGAGCTACGCAAAGGATCAAAGTGCCCGACTTGGTCACAGAGAAGGATCTATGTGGCCTCGAGGCACCAGAGTTTACTCAAAAGAATTATGGGCACTACCTGGAACATGCATGAATGTCAGACTCCGTCCTGATTTGATGAAAGTAGTTAATGAAAATGAGGAAGGTGGTTGAAACCTCATTTCACCACATAAATGGAAAGCATGGAAAATCTGGCCGTGAAGGGTGGACTGTCAGCTGAGAGTTCCCCTGTCATGCATTTTCTTGAGAAGCCCATACCGATCTGATCTTGTGTCTAACAGAAGAATGTAAGTGCATCCTGACAGAAGGAGACTGAGATGCCAAGCCTTGAATATAGTTACCAGAGAGCGCTTCAGTGGGGATCAAGTTTCTTTGAGTATATATACTCAGTTTTTATATTTTGTAATGATCGATGGTAGAGCAAATATCTCGTATTGTAAAGTTTAAACAAAGCTTCTGGTTTATGGTTATGTGTTGTAGCCTGAGACTTCTTGTTTAATGACAACCAACTTTCTTACTCCATATTATCTGCCTCTGTTACTGAGAGAGTTCATGAATGACTGATTCACATGGATTGTCATGATTTTATTATGTTGAATGTTCGAATGTAATGTTGTTATGATTTCTTTCAGTATCTTTGAAATTTGAATCCAAGAGGACCTTGTTTTTGAGTTTTTCTTTTTTAGGCTACTAGAAGACCTGATGTTCACAGCAGACCTCTGCATTTTCTTGCTAGAGTCTTCCCCCTACTCACCCTTACCACAACCTACAGACTAAATTTAAACTAAGACCTCATCTACTTGAGTGTACTAGACTAGTTTTCTGATTTAGAACGATATCATCTTGAGTCTGTACCCATTTGACCTATTTAAAAACCAACCTGTGACATAAAACTCTAATGGGTATCAGGCTTACCTCTACTGCAATCCAGGGGTGAATTTCGGTACTAACATTTATGGTGCCATTGCCGGGGACAAAATTGAAGATTTTCCCTGGGATTGAATGACAAAGCTTACTGGTTCTGAAGCTGCATCAGAACTTAGTACATCAAAGGTTGCAACTATGCACCTGGCGAATCCACTGTGGTGAATTCATTGATGCAAAAACACTAACGACTCCACTGTGTTAGTTGTGTCTTCTAGAGGTAGACACACGAGGTCTACCCCACAACTTCCATTAGCAACACCTAAAGTTGACCTAGAGAAAATTGTCAGAAAGGAAAAGGCCCTCTAAGAAGGTACTTCCACTGTTGAGCCGGGTATTTATGATGATTTTCATTATCCTCCTGTAGAAAATCCAATATCTGCTTCCCATTTTCCTACTTGATCACCTATTGGAGTTTCTCGAACTTTAAATTTTGGGAGTGTTCCTGTTGATTTTTCCCCTTCTGGTATGGGATTGGAGGGAGAAATCCTTATCACTCCTCTCTCCCATGTAGTTACACCTTGGTCTAGACCCTAGACCTCGAAATATTTTCCTACTCCAGGTTTTATTACTCCTCCTCCTGTTAGAGTTACTAATTTTGTAGAAAGGGAAACCTATTTTCCCTCAAGCCTTGTAGCCTTTTCTTCAAATCCCCTATTGTTTCCCTTTTCTCCCAGAAGCTCAGTTCCAGTCTCCCCTATTCGAACCCCTTCTCCTCCTAATTCTCCTCCACCCTATATCCCAATGGTAGGTGCCAATCCCCCTAGAAATAGAATGGATTCCATAGTGGTTGTTAGATATTCCCCTCTAGTCTTACCTCAGCCCATGAATGCTCTCCCTACTGGGCATTGTTGTAGGAAAATCTCCCTGCGGACAGGTAGATCGCCTCAAAGAGATAGACCCTAACTCTAAGACAGAAAGTGATTAACATGGACACTGACTTCCTTTCAAATCTATACAAACTAATACATGAGAAGGAAGGAGAATAGCAGTACCTCTTTATCGACGTTTTTCCCTGCACGCTCCAAATCGAGCTCCAAACTCTTGCTCCTTGCTGAGTCCTGTAGACAAACAAAGTACGACCACTTCCTACTCTATTGATATTAGATTGAAAATAGATATATCTATCAATGATAAGTTCATGTAAGATCAGACACAAACTAGAAAGAAACAGGCCAAGCGTGTCATATTAATGAGAATAACGACAGTAGTACTTACAATCGTAGATGTGAATGTGACAGCTTCATCAAGTCCCCTTCGTCTAACCCTTGCTCAAAAGATCCACAACCTAGATGATAGCATCTTCACTGATCACTCTCCTTCAACTGATTGTGTGTTTCCTATGAGATCATAGGTTTCATGCTAGCAATTCTTCCCCAATTATCTATGTTCCAGAACCACTTATGAGATCATAAGTTTTGTGTAATTCTCCATTTCCAGTCCCCTTTCACCATTAGAAAGATTTCTTATATAGCCTTGGAGAGGCTCAACAACTTGAGATATCCTTGGGGAAGGTGAGGATTTTCCTCCTTCAGTTGAGGATCTACCCTAAGATCATGGCTGGACTAGGGATTTGAATCCAACTGCCTTCCAAGAATGAAAGGATCCTTCCCCCATTCATCTCAACAACTTAACTACTGCCTAGAATAGGTAGCGCTCCCTCAAAAGGACCATTAGAGAATTGTAGAGATCCCTAGTAGGCTTTAGGGGGGCGCCAATGCTCTCAAAATCCATAGCGCTCCCTCAAAAGGGCCAGAGGAGCTTAATAACGCTCCCAAACAGTGTAAGGGGGAGCGTCGGCACTCCCAGAAGAGGTATAGGGGAGCGCTCCCCTCCAAAAACTCAGTTTTTTAGGTTCTTTCAGATGGAAAAAGGTTTGCAAGCCTGTTGACTCATTTCTCCTCTTCCAAATCAAATGTTTGAGGTGTTTCAAGTGTCCTTCTCATGTCGGTATAGGCACGACATAGGCATCATGGCAGTATGCTTCCCTGACACTTGCGACACTTGTGAGAAACATGCGACACTTGCGACCTTGTGAGCAAAATGTGACACTTGCGACCTTTGTAATGACGACACTTGCGACACTATCAAAGTGAGTATTTTTTATGTGTAACAGGGATTACCTAAAGTATATGCCTAAATTCACTGGAGAGGAAGACATAACTGTTGAAGATAACCTCCATGCCTTCTAGCGTTATGAAGACAATCTGAATATTGAAAATAAAGATGACTGGATGAGAGTCTTTGTCCAGAGCCTTGATGGTGAGTTTAGAAAGTGGTTTAGAGGATTGACCCCTGGATCTATTACTGGGATTGAATCTCTAGACGATGTTTTGTTGAGTAAGTGGGGGGATAAAAAATATTTTATGTATTACATCACAGAGTTCAGGACACTAAAGAGAAAAGAGGGAGAATATGTCTCTGATTTCTCCAAAATATTCAATAAAATGTACAATAAGATCCTTGTTGAGATAAATCTTACAGAAGCCTCTGCTAAAATCACTTATGCTAGTTATTTTGACCCCGATTTCTGCCTCCTTCTCAGAGAGAGAAGAGATACCTCCTTGGCTCACATGCAAGATGCAGCCCTAGAAGTAGAATCCAATGTGTTGGTAGTTGACAGGCTTAGGAGCAAAGCTAACAGAGAAAGAGGAAGGGGAAGATATGAAGCCTCAACCTCTGGTTCTCCTGCATCTCACACTCAAGTAGAATAATTGACCAATATGATGAAGACCCTGTTTGCAGAAATGGAGAAGATGAAATTCAAAGGGAAGCAAGGTTATAAGAATGTCCAAAATGATGATAACAGAGCCAGCTTCAGAAAACCAAACAATTCCCCTCAAATAATCCTGAGGGATCCCAGAAACAGAGATAGGGATGATCAGAAAATCCAAAACCCCCTCCAAAATAACCTCATTGTTGATGAAGAAGGGGAGGAAGAAGAGCTTGAGCCTGAAATCCATTGTCTTGGAGACACCTCCCTGTTTCCCCATTTGACTCAATATGCATATGAGGAATCCCTCATGAACAGTCAAACAAATGAGCTAAGTAAAGGTGAGAAGACCAATAATAATCCCAATAAGTACAATCTCAGATGTAAGAAGAAAGAAGGGAAGTCTGACTTCCCTGATCATCCTTCCAGAGAAGATAAGCCTACTAAAGATGTAGCAAAGAAAATAAAGCTCAGAACCCCTCACTGATACCCTAAGACCATGTCCCAAAAGTGAGAGAAATTATGAAGCCTCTTTCCTCCTTCAAATTTGAGCACGAAATTCAAAAGATCAAAATCCCTGTTCCCCTTTCAGAGTTAGTCAAGCATGAAGATTTCAAAAAATCCCTCTCTAAGTTGTTGCAGTATGAGCCTTCCTGCCATTCTAAAGACTCAATAAATATTCAAGATGAAAGGCCAGCAGTCATCTTAGGTCCTATGGTAGAAGATAGAGATGATTTATCCCCTCCCTTCTATACATCACTGAACATACATGATAAGGTGTTGCATAACTATTTGATGGACTCAAGGTCATCTCATAATCTCATGCCCAAAACTATCATGGAAGAACTCAGATTAGGAATGACAAGGGCTTATCATGATTTGTATTGTTTCGATTTGAGGAGAGTGCAATGTCTTGGGGTCATCAAAGATTTGGTTGTGACCCTATTTCAGCTACCCATGAAAAGAGTGGTCATGGACATTGTGGTAGTTGATGTCCCTCCCAAGTTTGGCATGTTGTTGTCAAGGTCTTGGATCAAACGAATTGGGGGAATGTTACAGATGGACCTCACATATGCTACCATTCTAGTGTTCAGAGGGGAGAATAGAATACTGTACAGACAAGCTCAATTGGCCTACATAATAAGTGATGAAGCAGACACCATCAATCATCCCATATTTTTCCTTGATATTGATTTGGGATCCAACTTGTTGCAGCTCATCGATACTCCCAAATCTCCTCTTGAAATCATAAAGAAACCCATTCATTTTCGTGAAATACCTCCCCCAGCTACTTCTGTGTGGAATATTTTCTTTGATGGAGCCTCTTCTAGGGAAGGTGTTCGTGCCAGAGTGGTTTTTGTGTCACCTTGTCAAGAAACCATATCCCTGTCATACAAGCTAGAGTTTGAAACTGCCAATAATGTGGCAGAGTATGAAGCTCTTGTTTTAGGTTTGAGGGCTGCAAAAGATATGGGAATTGAAGAGGTAGTAGTATTCGGGGATGCTAAGTTGATAGTCTAGTAGAGTAGAAATGTTTATCGGGCCAAACATCCTTGGCTCAAAAGTTACAAAAATGAGGTGTGGGACCTAATTGACAATTTCTTCTTAGCCTTCAACATTTCATTTATTCCAAGAGAGGAAAATACTTTGGCTGATTCCCTAGTTGTCTCAGCAAGCCAGTTTACGATCCCTCTACCACCTAAGCTTAGGTATGATGTTGAGGTTAGATATAGGCCCTATGTACCTGATAATACCAAGCATTGGAAGGTGTGAGAGGATGATCTTGAAATCAGAATATTTATTGAGTCAATTGATGAGTTCTCTACATTACACATTGATCAGGATCATGATTTCGAAGGTGACCCTCCCCCTGAAGTATTTTTGAATAAAATTTCTAATCACCATATTGTTCAACTGCCTAGCAACCACATTCCAAAGGGACTAGTTCCTTTAGAAATATTGTTCGATGGGAACAATGTGGCAACAAAATTTAAAGGCCCAACTGAGGATGTTGAGGTAGTTGAGTGCAATATTGGTACAGAGGAGGATCCAAAATTTGTCAAGTTGTCCAACAGCTTGTCAGAAGAGCAGAAGGTCGAGTATGTTGAGCTATTAAAGGAATTCATTGATGTGTTTGCCTGGACCTATAAAGACCTCATAACATATGACACTAGAATTATCGAGCATAATATTCCATTAAAAGAGGAGGCCAAACCATTTAGGTATAAATTAAGACAAATAAATCCCATGTTGTTGCCTATAATGGAAAAGGAGGTAAAGAAGTTGTTGGACACCCAAATCATTGTCCCTTTGAGATATTTTGAATGGGTAGCCAACCTGGTCCCGCTGAGAAAGAAAAATGGAGAAATCAGGCTCTGTGTTGATTTCAGGAATCTGAACAGAAGTTTTAAGAAGGACAATTACCCTTTTCCAAAGATGGAACACATATTGCAAAGGGTGACAGGTGCATCCAGAATTTCCATGATTGATGGATTTTCTAGATATAATCAGTCTCTGGCATGCCTGAAGATAGAGAAAAAATCGCCTTCACCACTCCTTGGGGCACATTCATGTATGCCAAAATTCCCTTTGGATTGATGAATGCAGGAGCAACCTTTCAGCGAGCCATGGAAATCACCTTCATTGGAGAAAGGGATAAGTTTGTAGTCATCTATTTGGATGACATAACAATATTTTCCATATCTGATAAAGAACATTGTTGGCATCTGAGGAAATTCTTCTTGAAATGCAAAAGGTTTGGTCTTTCCATAAATCCCAAGAAGTCTTTATTTTCCATGCAAGAGGAAAAATTGTTGGGACATATAGTATCAGCTGAGGGAGTCAGGATTGATCTCAGCTAGATGGAGGCCATTCAAACCTTGTTACTTCCAAGATCCAAGAAAGAGGTCCAGTCTTTCCTGGGAAAAATCAATTTTCTGAGAAGGTTTGTTTCAAATTTTGTTGAATTGGTGAAGCATGTCACATCCATGCTCAGGAAGGGGAATGAATTAAAATGGATTGTCGAGTCCAGAGAATCCTTCAACCAAATCAAGAAGGCACTGACTGAAGAACCTATGCTAATCAGTCCCGATTACTACAAGGATTTTCTGATTTTCTCTTTTTCTTCATTTGACACAATGGCAGTTGTTTTACTACAAAGGAATGATGTAGGGCTAGAGAAACATATTTCCTTTTTCAGCAGGGCATTGAGGGATGCAGAGATCATATATGACATCATGGAGAAGTAGGCCTATGCCTTGGTAAAATCTCTCAAATATTTCAGAGTCGATGTTTTGCATTCAAAGATCATTGAATATGTTCCTGCAGCTTCTGTGAAGGACATTCTCATTCAACCTGACATAGATGGGAGAAGGAGAAAGTGGATTTCCAAGATCCTTCAGTTTGATCTAGAAATAAAATCCACCGAACTAGTTAAAAGCCAAAGTTTAGCCAAAATGTTGGTTGAATCTAATTGCAAAGATATGGGGATTAAATTCATCAACACTTACTCAAAAAAATAGCAGGTTGAAGCATCTAATAAAAGTACTCATGACAACCCTTAATTGGTAGAATGCACCTGGTACAAAGATATTATAATTTTTCTTCAGGAGTTGCGACCTCCAGATGGTATGGGGAAAAGCAAGACAAGATATTTAAAGCTTAAAGAAATTAGATATTGCCTTATTGACCAGGTATTGTATTAGAAAGACCCTCTAATATTACTTTTGATATGTCTAGACCCACAGGAGGCCCAAAAAATTATATTTGATTTCCATGACAGCCTATGTGGGGGACATCATTTCTGGAAAACCATAGCCTACAAAATTCTTACGTCTGGGTACTATTGGCCTACTATATTCATTGATGTCTGTGCAAATATCAGGGCATGTATCAAATGTCATAAATTCTCTGGAAAGTAGAAGCTCAAGTCTTTGCCATTGAATCTCACACTAGCTTCAGGACTCTTTCAGCAGTGGGGTCTGGATTTTATCGGGGAGATTCATCTTCCTTCAAGTGGTCAACACAAGTGGATCCTAATTTCAATAGATTACTTCACCAAATGGATGGAATTTATCCCCACAAGGAGTGCCTCTCACAAAGTGATCAGTGGTTTCCTTGAAGATATTACTGTAAGGTTTGGCTACCCGAACAAGATCATCACTGATAATGTTGCATCCTTCAAGGCTGAACCTTTGATCAAGTTCTGTGAGTAGTTCGTAATTTCATTGATCCAATCTACCCCCTACTATCTGCAAGGAAATGGATTAGCAGAGTCCTCCAACAAGAGTTTGATCATCAAAATATTATTAGAAGACAACAAGAAAGCATGGGATTCAAATCTCAAATTTTCCTTGTGGGATGATAGAGTGACAACAAAGAAGTCCCTGGGTATCTCTCCTTTCAAACTTGTGTATGGGACTAAAGCAGTTTTTCCTTCTCAGCTTGCCCTGCCTGTCGCAAAATTCTTCCAAGACTTCCATGGAGAGCCTGATGACATGATTAGAAGAGTTCATCAACTGATAGAAGTGCAGCGGGAAAGAGAGCATCTTTTGGATAGAGTGCATCACCATCAACATAAAATCAAGAAGGCCTTTGACAGGAAGAGAAATAAGGAGGGTTTCCAGCTGGGAGACCTGGTACTCAAATGGGATGTGCCCAGGCAGGACAAGGGAAAGCATGGAAATTTTGAAGCCCTTTATATTGGCCCCTTCAAAATTTCTAAAGCATTTCCAAACAACACTTACAGGTTGCAGAATTTGGAGGGTGATGAAGTTTTTGGTGGCCCAATAAATGGGCACTTCCTAAAAAAAAAAAAATTTAAAGCCGCAATCGACGTCCCACCATTGTAAATACCATATATGTTTTATGTTTATGTTGTTTTTAAAAGGAGACTCCATAGCCCAAAGCAAAGCACTAGAGTTGTGAGTTCTTGACAGCTTGCAGGGAGCATGCCATCCCCTGTGGAGCCGAATGTTAGCACATAAACTTGTCAAAGTCTTGTGAGTTGTGGTTTCTACCTAGTTCTATAAGTTTTGCTTATTTTTCCTCCTTTTGCAGACCTGATTGTAAGTTTTCCTCTCGGCTTGTAGTTTTCTATTGTTTGTCTTCACCTATTTGATAGACTTGTTTTTCCTTAGTAGCTTGCCTAAGAAACTTCGTCCCTAAGCCTTTTCATTTTCCCTAAAGTCGAGCACTTCTCTCTTTACCTTTGTCATTGATCCATTTTATTTCCTAAGCCTTTATCCAGTCATCCAATTAATTGTTCGCAGGCCGCAGTCATGGGAACCAAGCGCAACACTTAGAGCTATCAAATATGGATTCAAATTGAGCGAGCGAGCAAGATCAGTGTTCAATGGTGGAGATCCATCATGTGGAGCAGATCGACGGTCATCGAGTGATCGGATCCATACATTTGTGCGAGGAATAGCGTCAGGTAGAGTTGTGGAATCGTGATGCCATCCTACCCGTTGGTACGGGGAAAGATGCGTGGTGCAAGATTAGCATTTTGTGGTTTTGTGAGATGGAGCGGTCAAGGAGCAAAGTCATCAGAACTCGCGAAGTGAGAAATCCCAAAATATCACAGTCGTTTCTCAAAAGAGAGACCCAGACCATTGGATCACCTTTTTCGATTTCATGAGTTGGGAAAGTAGAAGGATGAATCTTGAAGACTCGTGACACATAAAGTTATGAAATTATCTTAACCGTCCATTTTAGGAGGACGTGTGGCGCAGGATTGGCATGGAGAAAGTCGTTTCGGGGGAGTCAAGGTGAGAAGTGTCGATGGTATGAGGTCCCAAAGGGCCGATGTGATCTGTTTCGTCTGATCTAAGGGGACGTAGGCACCCGATTTGAGGGATCGTGATTTCGTGACTCAAAGATCTGAACATGGAGAGCAGCATGAGTTCGCGAAATGCAAAATCATGATGCACCTAAGAATTAAGCCAACGGTCATGACCAAGGGTCATATGGAAAGTGGGCCTGAGAGAGAGATAAACGCCCTTTTAATCAGCGGGAGGTTGAATTTGGCTAAGGATATGATTATAGCCATCGGATTCGAGGCAAATCCAATTGTTGATCCAGATGGGTTGTTTTGTGAATTCGAGCATCGGGATATTCGAAGTCAAGGGGAGTGCAGACTCCCGAAATGCGAAATCTAGATATTTCGTATGGGATAAGCGTGAGGTCATGGCCTAAGGTCGCGTGGGAAATGAAAAGGAGTTGCACAAAGGATCAAAGCACCTGATTTGTTCATAGAGAAGGATCTGTGTGGCCTCGAGGCGCCGGAGTTTACTCAAAGGAATTATGGGCACCGCTTGGAACATGCATGAATGTCAGACTCTGTCCTGATCTTGATGAAAGTAGTTAATGAAAATGAGGAAGGTGGTTGAAACCTCGTTTTACCACATAAATGGAAATCATGGAAAATATGGTCATGAAGGGAAGACTGTTAGCTGAAAGTTCCCCTATCATGGATTTTCTTGTGAAGCCCATACCGATCTGATCTTGAGTTTGACAGAAGAATGTAAGTGCAGCCTGACAGGAGGAGACTAAGATGCCAAGCCTTGAATACAGTGACCAGAGCACGCTTATGTGGGGAGAAAGTTTCTTTGAGTATATATACTCAGGTTTTATATTTTGTAATGGTCGATGGTATAGCAACACTCCTGTATTGTAAAGTTTTAATAAAGCTTCTGGTTTATGGTTATGTGTTGTAGCTTGAGACTTCTTGTTTAATGACAGTCATGTTTCTTACTCTGTCTTATCTGCCTCTGCTACTAAGAGAGTTCATGAATGAGTGATTCACATGGATTGTCATGAATTTATTATGTTGAATGTTCGAATGTAATGTTGTTATGATTTCTTTTAGTATCTTTGAAATTTGAATCCAAGAGGACTTTGTGTTTGAGTTTTTCTTCCTTAGGCTGCTGGAAGACCTGATGTTCACAACAGACCTCTACATTTTCTCATTGTAGTCTTCCCCCTACTCACCCTTACTACAAACTACCGACTAAAGTTAAACTAAGACCTCATCTACTTGCGCGTACTAGACCAATTTTCTGATTTAGAATGATATCATCTCGAGTCTGCACCCATTTGCCTCTTTAAAAACCAACCCATGACATAAAACTCTGATGGGTATCGGGATTACCTCTGCCGCAATCTAGTGGTGACTTCCGATGCTAACACTAGTATTTTTCAAGGCTTTGATTGTCATATTGCCTCGTGTCCTCAACTTTATCTAGTTGATAGCAGTTACAAAACAATGTCGTTCTATCAGAAGATTTTCTCATTTCCTATGCTTTGAGGACAAAGCATTTTTAAGGGGGGAATACTTGTAATATACCTAAAGTATATTACATTTATTATCATGTAATAATATGGTATAGGTTTTTTATAATGTAAATAGGCATTATAATGTAAATGATAAGTCATGACCTTTTCCAATTGGACACAATTTATCATTTACTACATGTATTGTATCTCATATGATGTAAAGTAAATATGTAAAATGGATAGTAAATAAAATATTATGGATATATGGATATATGGAATTATGTTATGTATTCATGATGCTCTCATGAAGTGGACCACTAGATCCACTTCAAAAGTTGCTTAAGCTCTTGAAATATTTCCTCATGCAAAGTTGTCCATAGAAACTTGACCCCTTTATCTTCTAATTTTGACAAGGGTATTGAAATCTTAGAGAAACCCTTGATAAATATTTGATAATACCCAACTAATGCCAAGAATCTTCTTACTGCAGACACACTCTTTGGGGTTGGCCAACTAGATATAGCTTCAATTTTATTGGGATCTAACTTAAACACTTCTTCAAATATGATGTGGTCTAAGGTATTGAATCTCATTTTTAAATAATTCACATTTACTCAACTTACATACATTTGTTGTTCTCACATATTCTATAATAGTATGTTGAGATGCTCTCAGTGTTCCTCCTCATTATAAGAGTAGATCATGATTTCATCACTAAACATTAATACAAACTTGTCTAAATAGTTCTATAACACATAATTTATTAATCTCATTAATATTATAAGGGAATTTGTGAATCCAAAGAGCAATACTAAGAACTCATAATGCTCATATCTAGTTTTGAAGGCTTGGGTATGTTGACTTCTTCTTCTCTTATTTGATGGTATTCATGATCCAGATTTAGGAGCGGAATGAATTGATTATCAGACTAAATACAATAAACACAGAGATGTGAAGAACAACACATACATATAGTGAACAATATCTTCTATTGAATAAATGAAATAGGATGAAACTGTAAAACTGTAGAACTGAAACACTTGCTCGAATGGTGCTAGTTATCTCTGAGAAGAGATGTGGCTGCTACGTGCATCCATCTGAAAAGAATGATTACAATGAGGCTCCATAGGCCTTTTTGATATTACTCATGAATTTCAAAACCTTAGACATCCAAAAACCTAACCAAAAGTCATGCGGGCCCCTATGGGTAAGTTGGTACCTCAACTTCTCGGGGTCGTAACTTTTGCATACAACCTCCGTTTTAGGTGCGTGATAGCCCGTTGGAAAGGTATTTCAGAGAAATACACATTACATCCTCAAAATGTGACTTTGTCTATAGTTTGACTATGGTGAGCCAAAAAAAACATTATTTAGGGATCCAAAATGGCCCTAGAAGTACAACAAGATGTGTTGATATGAAAACATACAAAATAATCCAATTGGATTATGTGAGAGGCCACCATTATCCACCTGGAAGATGTGTAGGGCCTCAAACATCCCTAGAAGTATAGAACCCACAATTACAAAAAAGTACAAAAGAACATGTTGAACTAAAAACAGACAAGAGGAGCCAGTTGGAATAGGTGGGTGGCCACCAATATCCACATGGGTCAATCCTCCCCCCTTAGGAAGAAATGGTATCCATTGCATTGAGTTCCCCCATCAGGTGAGGAAACTTCTGTTGGATTTTTCCCCGGGTGAGCCACTTTCCTTGGTGTAGGATCTTCCCTTCCTTGACAACCCGATAAAGCTAGATCGTCTGCTAGAGAGTTTCCTTGACCTATGTGTCCACTATATGATTAGTGGATGCTTGTTCCATGTAGCCATGGTTGAGAAATGTTGGTGTCAATTGTTCTGTGATCTCGAAGGTGTCCAATAATGGTGGAAAATATGGCCGAAAGAGGTCCACATTGAACACTAGGTGTAGGCCAAGGAAGGGTGGAGTGTTGAGCTCAAAAGCATTGCTAACCATAGCCTTGGTGATATTGTAAGTCCCATAGAGAAGTGGGCAGAGCTTCCTATGGAGCCCTGTGATACGCTCCTTCTACAAATGTAACCAAACTTTATTTCCGACCTAAAACTGGTGCAGTACCCTGTGTCAATCATAGTGCTGCTTGTACTTAGAATTAGATTTCTGCAAAATCTCCTTGACCTATTGGTGGATGTGTTGAATCCTCTCAATGAATCTGGTGGCTTTGGCGGTCTCAGACTGAACATGGGAAGAGTTTGTCTGTGTGGTGGCAATAGGTAGTGAAACATCATTGGGACCCAAGGGGTGGAATCCTAGCCCCAGCTGAAATGGGCTATGGTCGTTGGAGCTATGGAGAGACCTGTTGTAATTGTGTTCAACATAGGGGAGACTCTCATCCCATGTACGTGGATGATTAGAGTTGTACATGCGCAGGATGTGCACAATCATCCAATTGACGACCTATGTTTGGTCATGTTTTTGGTGGTGGAAAGAAGTGGATTTAGTGAGCTTGGTGTCCAACAGTGACCAAAGACTCTACCAAAATATGTTCAGGAACTTGTTGTCCCGGTCGGACATGATGGTTTGTGGTATCCCAAAATGGACCCACACTCATTTGAAGAGGATCTTGGAAGTATCTATCATTGTGATATTCTTCTTGGAGGCAGTGAGAATGGCCATCTTTGAAAACCAATCAACGACCACAAATATAAATTCATTGCCTTTCTTGGTTGAAGAAAGGCCAGACATGTAATTCATTGAGATGGATTCCCAAGGCTTCTTGGGAGTAGGAAGAGGGGTGTATAAGCCTTGATTCTTGATGGCTTTCTTGGAAATGGCACAGGCAGTGCAATATATGATATATTTTTTTATGTCTTGTCGAAGTTTTGGCCAATAAAAATGTTTCTGAAGAATAGCCATATTTTTCTCCATGCCAAAATTTGTTGCCATCCGACTGTAGTGGGCTTCCCAAATCCGCTTTGAATGTTCGCTTGTAGGAACACAAAGATGGTCGAGATGGCATAATAGTCCGCCCTGAATGTGAAAATTGGTGACAAGTGCACTTGTACCCCAGAGTTGATAAGTGGCAGCGAAGTCTGGATCTTGTTGATAAAGTTGGGGCCAATCAAATGCCTCATGTCCACAGGAATGGAGCATAGTGGTGAGTGCATCCACGAGAGGTCGATTGAGGCAGTCAGCGACATGATTTGAGATTCATATCTTATACTTTATGCTGATATGGAACTGCTACAGGTAGGTGGACCACTTCTGATGGCGGTCGTTCTATAATTTCCCTTGTGTCTTTTTGAACTGTAGAGGCTTGTGATCAGTGTGGATGATTGTCTCCTTTCCCAAAATGTAATGTTTCCATTGACGACAGGCTTATACAATGGAATACATTTCCTTGTCATAGGTGGGGTATTTTCGAATAGTATCTTAGAGTGTCTCACTATGGTATGCCACCGGATGACTGTGTTGAGTGAGAACTATGCCTACAACATAGTCAGATGCATCAGTATCAATCTTGAACGGTTGTTGCAAATCGGGCAAGGAGAGTACTGGAGCTGAGAACAAGCGATGTTTCAGATCATCAAATGCTCATTTTTGTTCCTTCGCCCACATGAAAGTTTCCCTTCCACCGCCCTTAGTCACCTGGCAGAGGACCCATGAAATATGGGAGAATCCCAACATGAACTGTCGATAGAAATTGGCTAGTCCCAAGAAGCTCTAAATCTCGGTTAGTGTGGTCAGGGTTGGCCAATCATGGATGAATTGGATCTTAGATGGATCAACATGTACCCCATGCTCATCAACAATGTAGCCCAAGCATTGGACCACGTTCATGCCAAAAGATCATTTTTCCAAGTTGGTGTATAGCTTGTGCTTCCGCAGAGTTCTCAAAACCTGTGGAATATGTCGCATGTGCTCCTCCCAAGTTCTGTTGAAGATGAGGATGTCATCCAAATATACCACCACAAAATATTTGGTGAAGGGTCTCAATACATCATCCATCAACCTCATGAAAGTTCTTGGTGCATTGGTTAATCAATGTAGAGTCGCCAAGTACATTGGTACTAGTTCCTGACTGTGATTTTGTTTAAGTCTATGTAATCAATGTAGAGTCGCCAAGTACAATCGAGCTTCCACAAGGGGAGGATTTGGGTCTGATGTGCCCCTTCTGAAGAATCTCTTCGATCTGACTCCTAATTTCATCATTTTCTATCAGCGAGTGAAAATAGACTGGTCCATTAGGTATAGGTTCAACGGGGGTCAAATCAATTGGATGTTTGACTTGGCAGTGCGTCGATACCCCGGTGGGTGAGGAGAATATGTCTCTGTATTCTTCCATGATCTTATCCAATTATTTCTACCGCAAAGAGAGGCTTTCTGTAAAGTCCATGGATGTGGCGGCGACCTTATTCTTACTTTGAGCATGGATCACAAAGAAAATGAACTTCTCAGTCTATGAAATTACCATACTGCATTGCTTATTAGAGATTAAAGAAATAGCGGTAGGCGGCGCTACCTCTGGTATCATGTACAATTGTCTACCCAAAGTAATAATAACATTGCGGGGTCTAGACTCATACACAACATGACACTTCCACAAATATGGTTGTCCTAAGAGAACATCACAAACTCCAAGGGGAGAAATATCACACAATATCTCATCTTTGAAAGGCTTGATGTTGTAGGGAAGATGACACTATTGGCTAACATGGAGATCTCTTCCTTGGCGAAGCCAGCCAATGGTGTAGGGTTGTAGGTTTGGTGTCATTGGAAGGTCCAGCCGCTTGACGACCTCTATTGAAATCAGGTTCTTCTGACTACCGCTATCGACAATGAAATGAAGCATAGCCCCTTTTACTCGCATCTGTGAGTGAATGAGGCATTCCCCTTCCTCTAGTTCTTCTGGTTCGCTTGGTTGAACTTTGGTGGTAGCGACAGTGGCACTGGGTTTAACATTCATAATCCACTTCCCTCCTTCGAGATTTGATTTGGAATCAGACTCGGCCTCTGACTCGGAATCCTTCAGCACGACCATGATTGACTTCTTGGAGCCGCATTCTTCAATGTTTTTCCAAGGGATTTTATGGTACTCACACCATTTTCTCGTGTCCTTCTTCGTCTTCTCATTTCCCTTCTTGTGTTGTGGCTTAGACTGGTTTTATTTAGAGTGGACATATTTTTTATGTCCCTTTTTGTGTGGGTTGGGGCTGCCTTTGCCTTGCTTCAGCTGTGAGGAGTTTGCAAATCCAAACTCTCACCTCTTATTCTTAAATTTATGCTCGATCTTGACAATGTATCTATAAGTCGTACCCAATGAGGTGATGTCCAGAAACTCCATTTATTTTTGAATGTATTTATGCAAACAATCACGGTATTTGAGCATCAAATGTCGCTCAGAGTCTTTGATACCCAATTTCATGTGCATGGTATGGAAAATATTAGTGAATTATGGTACTATCTAGTCCCTTTCTTAATCCAGGGTGGTCCATATGGTGTACTAGTCCTTGTAGCTTCTAACAGGGTAGTATTGTTCTTTAATGGCATACTGAAAGGAATCTCATGTAGGGGAAACCACAAATATTGCATATTCCTCTATGGCCCTTTTCTTAGAGTAAGTGTCCCACCATTCCTTAACATGGGGGATGGCCTTAAGGAGTAAAAAAGTAATCTTTTTCCCTTTCGGAAAAACTATGGACCGAAAAATACCCTTCAAGCAAATTCAACCATTTATCTACAACATCTGAGTCTATCAGTCCTTCAAATAATGAAATATTAAAATTTGCATGAACCTTAAAGGGGGTTGCATGGCCTCTTGATGAAGATGCTTCTCCTGTGGGCAGTCGTTGAAGGATCTATGCAAAGTTGTCCATCATTTTGTTCCTTTTTCACGTAAGTTTTTCCTCGAGAAACATTTTAAAAGGATATCATGCTCCATCATATTTCTTTTCGTCTCCCATGGGTTGTTGTCGGGCTCAACGCAACCAATCTTGCAACGGATCGATTGGTTTGATTCACAACTTCTTGTACCTAGATATTGTTGGGGACATGCACGAAGAAAAATAAATTAAGAGCAGACCGCTCTTATACCACTGATCCAGATTTAGGAGCAGAATGAATTGATTAATAGACTGAATACAATAAACATAGAGATATGAAGACCAACATACATATCCAGTGAACAATATATTCTATTGAATAAATGAAATAGGCTGAAACTGTAAAACTGCAGAACTGAAACACTTGCTCGAATGGTGGTAGCTATCTCTGAGAAGAGATGTGGTTGTTGCATGCATCTATCTAATCAGAATGATTACAATGAGGCTCCAGAGGCATTTTTTATATTACTCATGAATTCCAAAACCCTGGACATCCAAAAACCTAACCCTAGGAGGTGAAACGCCAAAAGTCATGTGGGACCCTATGGGTAAGTTGGTACCTCAACTTCTTGGGGTTGTAACTTTTGCATATGACCTTCATTTTAGGCGTGTGATAGCCCGTTGGAAAGGTATTTCAGAGAAATACACATTACGCTATCAAAATCTAACTCTATCTACAATTTCATTGTGGAGAGCCAAAAAACACTATTTAGGGCTCCAAAACGGCCCTGGAAGTACATCAAGATGTGCTGACATGAAAACATACAAAAAAGGCCAGTTGGATTAGGTGAGAGGCCACCAATATCCACCTGGAAGATGTGTAGTGCCTCAGACAGTCCCAGAAGTGTATAACCCACAATAAAAAAGAAGTACAGAAGAACGTGTTGAAGTAAAAATGGACAAAAGGAGCCAGTTGGAATAGGTGGGTGGCCACCAATATACACCTGGATCAATTCAAGCCTTAAGTATAGATTTGAGAACAATTTTACCCCTTTGATCTGATCAAAAATATCATAAATCCTAGGCAGAGGGTACTTATTCATGATTATCACTTTATTCAACATTGTATAATCAATGCATGTCTGAAATGTTCCATCCTCTCTTTGATAAACAATATGTGTGATCCCCAAGATGATGCACTTAGTTGTATGAAACCTTTTTCTAATAGCTCCTACAATTACATCTTGAGTTCACCCAACTCATTAGTTCCTAATTTATAAGGGGAATTATATATTGGTGTTTCTCTGAGCATTAGATCTATCTTGTAATTCACTTCATGGGTTGGTGGTAACCCCATTAACTCTTCGAGGAATGCATCTAGGAATTCTTTTATTACTAGTAGCTAATTTTCCTCTATACTTGATTCCTTTGTTTCTTTATTGATATGAATAAGGTACTCATTACAACCCTTGTGCACATTAATCTTATATTGCATAACCGTTACTTGTCTTTCTTTTATGAGGGTCTTATCTTGTTGGATGACTTTAATCAATTAGCCTTCATCATCTACACATTCAACCATCTTCTCATAGTAGTATATTTTTTCCTTGTGGAGATCCAACCAATATTGTCCAATTATTCCATCATAGGCACCCAAAGTTATCCCATGAAATCATATGACACCAGTTTGCTTGCCTAGATCCTGTTGGACCACATTTTCCATTAAACCAAAAGGTCGACCTATTAGTTTCTTATACAACCGACAGAGTTAATGGATCCATAGGAGGTTGTTAAACCATGTCAGGAGTCCCAAAGAAGGTATTGATCACCAAGTCAACAATATCCCCCTCAGCAACAACTGAGGTACTCGACACCAACCGAGTGGACTCGAACCCATGACCTTTTTCTTTGATACCAATTGTTGGACCATGATTTTCGTTAAACCAAATGGTAGACCTATTATTTTATGATACAACTGCCAGAGTTAATGGATCCACAGGAGGTTGTTAAACCATGTCACGAGTCCCAAAGGAGGTGTTGACCACTAAGTCAATAGATCTTCCATACACCTATCAACTGCATAGTTGATCCACTTCTTAGCACTATTTTTCATATATAACTTCCATGTATCTTGTAGATTCTTGGTGCTAAGCTTACAATCAGCCACAACCATAAGGGATGTACAATGGTGATTACTTTCAGTGTTAATAAAAAAGGTATATGTTGACCAACAATGGTATCTCGAGAATGTATTAGGGGGGATCTATACTCTTCTTAATAATTTTCCATTATTGCATATGCCTTTCCTTTCAATACATCCCCCATGGTCCTATTTGGATACAAATTATACACTTCCCCCTTGGTCTAATTCCTTCTCATAGTTGGTAGGCCTTACATTCTCTTGTGCTTTATCTTTTCTCTTGGATTTGGGTGATGGTATCAGATTGAAGTTTCATTGATCACATATTTTCCTCCAAGGATTTTGATGATTAATATTTTTATTATTTTACCGCTTAACTCTTTTCTCCAATTGAATTTTTCTCCACGTAATTTGTTCCTTTGTATTACATTCGATAGGTTCCTTGCTATAGAAAGATTTTCCTCACCCTATGAAAAATTTCTCAGAAGGCCTTTTTCCATTTCCTTATGCAGACTTGAAGTCCCTTTTTGCAAATCCCATATCTAAAAACAATATTTTTTCCACATATATGCACCCTACCTATTGTACAACATGCATATACGAAGTTTGCACCACTACAGCCCACGTACATCGGGTTTTGTGCTCAAAATTAAAAAATGGTGTTGGGTTTCCATGTCACATCACGAGATCCATGATCCTTGACCTTCCATATACTAGAAACGTTCTGACTCGGCCCTTCAGTTCCACTTGAAGGCTATAAATGGTTCAAATACAAGCTATGGAAAAGGAGGAGAAGAATTCAACTTTGAGAGCAAAGTTACTCTGGAGAAATTATTCACTTCATATTGAGTCTGCATCCCTTTGTCCTTTTAAGTTTGAACACATTGTTCAGCCCCCAAGCTCTTCCCTACTTGATTGAGAACTTCATTGTCTCTCTTATATGAGCTTGCCTTTCGTGGAGGATTGAAGTGGTGGAGGCCCAGCTGGAAGGAACTTAGTTTCTTGGTTACGAGCCATGCCGACACGGAAGTTTGTAATTCATTCACTTCTATTGATTACATTTTAATAGAAATACTCTTTTCGCGTCCAATTAATATCTTGAAAATATTTGAATTGTTATTCCATGGGCGTATTTGTTATGAATGTTGATGTATTATGCTATTGAATGTGCTAACATTATATATTATCACCATATTCTTGCATTTCTTAGTTTTTGAGGACACGTTGCAGGTGTATTTCTTTTAGTCAAGTGCTCAATGGTGGACTTCATCGAATGTCTAGACGAGGTAGGCTATTTATCTTGTCTTGTTAGCATATTTGTTTAGATAGCATACTTGAGATTAGAGTTGATTTATGTAGTCATTTTCGTCTGTTGCGGTTTACCCCTAACCATAGAGAGATTTTCCTCGTAACAGAATTGGTGACCATACTGGGGATAGAATCCACTTTTCTTGCTTAGTTAGGTGGAAAGACGGCAGAGGTGCATGTCAAGGTGTTTTATGAACCCCTCAACTATAAATTGTTACTAGGATGCAATTGGACTTATGCTATTACTACAATCATATCATTTGTCTTTCACACTCTTTTATTTCCTCACGATGGGAAGATCGTGACTATCGATCAGTTTTCCTTTGTGTGCGCTATCCCCAATGCATCTATTGGACCATCAATCCCCGTGATTGACAATTCTCAGTCGGCAACTGAGAATATCGATGTCGAAATGTATTCATCCCTTGTGGGTACCTTTGACTTCATGGCACCAATTCATCATATATATGCCATGTCTAGTGGATCTGCTTCATCAGAGAGGTATGTTCCTTTCCACACTTCATATTTTAACAATACTTGGACCCTACCTTCCTCGACTGCATCTTGTGAAGATCAAACACATACTATAATGGTCATGCCACTATCGACAACGAAGATAGCGTATCAAGTTGTTCTTGACTCTTTCGTCGATCTGGATCATGTTATCTCACAGACACACGAGGAGGATCATGTTCTAGAGCCTGTGTGGACCACTTCATCATCTTGTTCATGTCACTGCCTCGATGAAACTTTACCTTCAGATGAATCTATCATAGAGGCCATGAATGGTTCTGACAAGCCATGGGATGATATGCATCATCGCTCTTATTTTCTCCCAGAGCTTGCCAGAATCGAACAAGATGATTTTAGATCTACTTTGAGTGAGATAGTCGGTCATGTCGTAGTTCCATTTGATACACATGACATTTATGTCGAAGGAAACATGGCAAGTATCTCCCCTACCATCATGATCGATATCTCTCATATTCCTGGAAAGATTGAAAATGTATAAATCAAGGCAAATTGTTTGCCAGAAGAAATTGTGATCTACACCGAGCTCTTCAAAAAAATTTGCGATGTATTTGCTTGGTCATATGAAGAGATGCCAGGAATCGACCCTCGAATTTTCGAGCATGAGATTAAAACCTACCCAAATTCTAAGCATCTTCGACGATGACTTAGAGCTGTCAATCCTAGGAAGGCCCCTTCTATTAAGGGAGAGGTATAAAAATTGCTTAACGCTGGCTTTATCTCCCCGATTTCCTTGACTGAATGGGTATCCAATCTCGTTCCTATGAATAAAAATCAAGGAACCATCCGTGTATGCATGGATTTTTGTGACCTGAACAAGGCCTATCCCAAAGACAACTTCCCGACACCCTTCATTGATGAGTTCCTCAATGAATGTGCGGGAAGTGAAGTTTTTTCTTTCATGGATGGATTTTCAACATTAACAAAATTCAAATTAAACCCAAGGACCAACATAAGAAGGGATTTGTTTTCTCTTGGGGCAATTTCACATACTGGAAGATGCCTTTCGGCCTTAAGAATGCTAGAGAAACCTTCCAACGAGATATGACCTTCGCATTTCACGATCTCAAGCATATATTCAAAGTCTATCTCAATGATCTTGTTGTTCACTCCCGTAAGAGAGTGGATCACCCCAAACACCTTCGACTAGTTTTTGAAAGATGTCGCCATTATCGCATCTGTTTGAACCCTCATAAATGCCTCTTTTGTGTTAGGTCAGGTCGAATTCTAGGATTTTTAGTCTCTGAGACTAGGATCATGGTATATATTTTAAAAGTTGAGGCAATAATTCGATTGCCTCCCCCGTGCACTATTCATCAACTTCAAGGTTTACAAGGGAAAGCCACATTTTTACGGTGGTTTATAGTGAACTATGCCAATATTACTAAGGGTTTCATGCATATCCTAAAGAAGGACACTCATTTTATCTAGGATGAGGGAGCCCGGGAATCCTTCGATGCTTTGAAGAAATCCTTGGTATCGACGCCTCTGTTGAAGTCTCCAGACTACAGTAGAGATTAATTGCTTTATGTCACCACATCTGAAGAGACGATTGGTATGGTGTTGGTTCAGGAGGATGATGAGCTATGTGAGCATGTCATTTACTATCTTAGTTGAAACTTAGTCGGCCCTGAACTTAAATATTCTCATGTTGAAAAGTTATCTTATGTTGTCGTCCACGCAATCCAACGATTATGACACTATATATTGCTTTGCAAAACAACTGTGGTCATTGATGTCAATCCATTTCAATACGTCCTTATGAGGCGTATCATAGGGGGAAAGTACAATAAATGGATTGTCATTTTACAAGAATTCGATCTCGATTTCGCTTCTGTGAAGTCCAAAAAATAACTAGTTTTTGCAAAGTTAATATCCAACTTCCCTCGGTTAGATGAGGATGTTATTAATGTTGATTCATTTTCTAATGAACACATTTTCCTTGTCTCATCGTCATACCCCTGTTATGGATATATTGTTGTCCATCTTCAAACTTTGAAGTTCCCTCAGCATCTCTCGCGAGATGACCGACAACGTATACGATACCAAGCTAGGAACTACCTTATCATCGGTGACACTCTATATAGCCGAGGAATAGACAGTATATTACGTCGTTGTTTAACTCACGAAGAAGGTGATTATGTTCTAAACGAATTCCATAGTGAGGCTTGTGGTGGTCATCTATCTGGGCTTGTGATAGCCCAGAAAATTTTGCGAACCAGTTATTTTTGGTCATCTATTTTTAAAGATTGCGTCGAATTGGTTAAGAAGTGTCACCCCTGCCAAGTGTTCACTCATAAAATGTGCTTTCATCTAGCCCATCTCCATCCAATCATTACCATCGGTCCCTTCACCAACTGGGAGGTGGATTTTGTGGATTACAACCCAACTTCAGTTGGGAGGCATCAACACATTATCGTGGTCGTAGACTACTTTACTAAGTGGGCCAAGGCCATGCCTATAATTAAATATGATGGTACGACTGTTGTCTTCTTCATATTCAATCAAATTATAGACATGTTCGGAATTCCGAGTGAGATTGTCACTGATCATGGAAGTCACTTTCAAAATTGAATGATGAAATAACTAGCATCAAAACTGGGGTTTAGGCATGGTCATTCTTCCCCTTAATACCCCCAGGAAAATGGACAAGTAGATGTCGTAAACAAGTCTCTCAAGACCATTTTGCATAAAACTGTCAGCCAGAAAAAAATTGACTGGCGTATCATGCTTTATCCAGAACTTTGGGCATACTGAACCTCAGTCAAGACTTCGACCGATTTTTCTCCTTTCCAGTTAGTAGATGGTGTGGAGTCGATCTTACCTATTGAATGTGAAATCCCTTCTCTAAGATTGGCATTTGCGCTCCTACTTGACACCTTCGATCTCAAACAAAGCCTCATACACCTAGAGAGTCTAGATGAGCAGCGTCAAGACGCCTCTACGGCTATTGAAGCGAATAAAAGACATGTCAAGGTCCAATATGATAATTTTGTCTTTCCTTGCCAGTACGTTGAGGGTGACTTGGTACTTATATATGATCAAGCCAAAGAACCATTGGGGGCAGGAAAGTTCAAACCCATGTGGCACGGTCCCTATATCGTGTGACGTGTCTTAGAAAAAGGAGCCTATGAATTAGAATATTATGAAGGGAACATGTTGGTTGATCCCAGGAATGGGATCTATTTGAAAAGATATTACGCTTGAGACCCAATCTTGGGTGTAATTCTTTGTATACTAATATATTTTAGTGTATATATCTTTTCCCTTTGTTTTTATCTTCATCTTGCTTATCAATTTTTCCCTTGGTTGGTAGATGTCAATGGAGTCTTCAAACTACTTAGGATTTGCAGACAAGGTCAGTCGTCATACATGGAACTTGGCTTCCATTGCTTGGGTTGTTTACTCACCCGAGGGTCTACTGGTGTCTTTAGGTGGAGTTTTCTTAGGGCCATCCACGAATAATGTGGTCGAATATAATGTCGTTATAGAAATTTTGTGCGATGCCATTTCACATGGTATTCACTCTTTAGAATTTCTCTTGGACTCCCAGTTACTAGTATGTTAGTTGAACAATAGTTACCATGTGCAAGACCTTACTCTACTCTGACGATTCTTACAGGTACAAATTTTGGAACGAAATTTTTATTTTATTACTTATCATCACATACCTAGAAGTTCTAATTATGTATCTGATGAATATGCTAATTTCATTTTAGATTGGCATTTTTCACATAGCTAAATCAAAGAAAACACGTTCATCAATGTACACATTGTAACATAAGTAAAGTTGAAGATCAATGTTTTTATATATATTTCATCTCTCCAAAAAATATGATGTTATAGTACAAAATTGTGGCTGACACCCTCAATATACATATACAGTCGATTATACAATAGTCGTGACATCTACGCCTGTGGCGATAGATGAGTGTCATGATAATAGACTATGGCATTTTTGAGATGCCAAAAGAGTCGTACCCAAGCACGTGGCACACCTACCACTTGTCGCTGCATAGCCTCTGACAGATCCTCCACCTGAACCATGGGAATCCTCTGCGTCAAACAAGATAGGTTGCCCTGCACATTTTGAATCACTCTATCTGCGTCCCCTCTCACTGCCTCATCTCCCTGGTGCCTCCATCGATGTCGTGGAATTCCGTCTGGTGGTCATGGACCTACGTCTGAGTCAAATACATGTTTAGTTAGTACTTGACATCATCCAAAAATATTTTTGTTTTCTTATACAAAAATACAAAAAAAAATGAAATATTCAAAAACTTTGACATACCTATGTCTCTCTAGGCAGAACCTAGTGGTAACGGCATGTCCAGATATCCACTAAAGTCAATCCCTGCATAAGGGTAGTCCTCCATATCCTTCACCTGCCGACTCCACCAGAATAAAAAGTCATCGTTGTAGGGTGTTGGCACCCTACCACCTCCCTGTTGCCTCATCACCTCAGTCCACCATGCCATGGCTATATCGTGAGGTCCATGCGGAAAAATATCAACTCTAGGGCCCAAGCCTAGAACTCGCTCGAAGAAAAAACTACAAAGGATAGACGCGAACCTGAAGTTCCTCTTTCTACCCAGTTTGCAGTCTATCAGTTGGCTCTTCATGTTGGGAAGCAGTGAGGTGCACTAGTTGTAAATTGTGGGTTGCAAGCACTCCACTGAATAGAAAATAATTGGCCTCGATGCCTGGTGAAAAGAGGTCGACCATGTGATCTGTTTCAAAAACAGGACAACAATCTTGATACTCAGATTGTTAATCGCTCTGATTGGGAGTTGGCTCCCTACCTTCTCGGTCCCTGCAATGCAATGAATGGCTATGTAAAATTCTATGTTCGTGCCACTTCCAGTTCCCCAGGCTTTGAGGTTGACCACCTCACCCCAACACGACACTCTAGTCAAGAAGTAGATGTCCTCAACTTCAATCCTTAATAGTTTTCCATCAAGGTTGAAGGTCTCAGTATCTGGATCCCAATAGTTCACAAGCAGCTGAAGCAGTCTCACTTGAGCCCTCATACCTTTGAGATCCCAGAAATTGTACATCCCACATATTTTTAAGGCCATTTGGACCCATGGATCTCTCTCCACTGTAGCATCCACCTCTTAATGCACTCTTTCTCTACACTTGAGCACCATCCTGCAAGATTCAAACCCATTTTTGAGTTAGCAACATTTAAAAAACCTTATCCACGGACATATACGTGAGATATAGTGTACACAATCACGTATAGGGTTTCTTATATGCTAGCTATTTTTCAAACAGACGTGTATAAGTATGCGTATACACGACCCAATAAATTGTATCCCACATACACCTTAGTTTTGAAGTTGCGCCTTAAATAACTTAAAAAAGGAGGCTTAATTACAAATTTTAATCCACTGAAAAGAAAGAGGAGAGAAACATGAATTACCTGGTCCAAACGATTTTCGATTTCGTAGCTCGTAGCTTCCGCAATCAACAGTTGAAATTCGGAGGCAATTTGGTCCAAAATCCACTATTTGGGTAAAAAATACAAATGGTGTAGTAAAATTGGTTTTTTTACTATTTATGGCAATTTTTTACCCACTTTACACAGTTGTGTACAATGTTTTGGCCTAATGGACTAATATGACAGTGGATGGAGTTGGTTTTGGTAGTTTTATCTAGGGATTCTTGCAGTTTTCAGCGCCATGTCGCTCATTCGTAAATTTGGACGGGTATTTTTCGTTACCAGAATATAGGATATGTATCCAATCCATCATACACAATTGCATCGTCCTATGACTGCAACTCATATGCCTTAGGTAGGAACCCATTTTATAGCGACACAGAACCTTCTATCTGTAGCTAGAAGTGTTGTTATTGAATGGTAGAGACTTACCAAACATGGTTACCCTAGTTAGATCCCCTGCTTCATTCAGTGCCCATGCAGAGATTTTTGTCTATAGGATCGGGAGTCCCTTATAGCTAATACATAACTTTATGTTTGAACCTCATTTCTTACTCATAAACATGCTGACCTATACCTAGAGGACTCCCAAACGAGTCTGATTTAAGCTCTTTTCCCACTCTCTCAAAAAGAGAAAAGACTGTCGAGTGAACTTATCTCTTTCACACTCGTAAATTGGATTTTAAAGGACATCTATTTGGTGCAAGTTTACCCTTTTTCAAACCAAGTAGACTAAGATTACGAAAAAGGAATTTTTTTGGTGTTAAGTTGTAATTGCATCTCATTCTCTTTCTTGCAGTATTGAGCCTATTGCTTGTTCTAGATTTTATGTTATAAGCCTTTCACCTCAGCAGTTTGCATCATCATCAAAGCATAGCCCTGTTTATATCCTTTGCAGCTTGACACCCTATGCACAAGAGGAAACATTCCCCTGAGTGTCCATCTCCCACATGCACCTCCTTGCATTGAGAATAGGTATGTTCCACTGTTGGAACTAGTTGCTTACTTGTGACACTTGTTTCTTCCTCTGTATCATAGTATTCATTCGACTATGAAAAAAAAAAAGACGGGCCAGAAAAGAATATTATCTTATATTGGGAGCAGTCGTGTCGCATTTAAACATAGCACAAAAGTTTTGAGTCCACTTGTCATCAAAATTTTGGGTTTAGCATGACCCTAGGAAGTTGAGCTCATTACAGAGAGTTTACTCCCCTGACTGGTTATTCTTCCAGTCCCTATGGAGATTTTGATTGATGCCTCCTACATCTCAAAGTTTCATCATTGAGACTATGCTGCCAAAGTCTTCCATATGTCTCATGCTCTTGTTCAAAGGATGTCTATAAACCTGTGTCAACCATTCCTAAGAACTCTTGACTTTGCATGTCGTCCATACCCTTAGTGTGTCTCAAAATCACATGAATTTGTAGTCCTATTGTGCACCTTTCTCCTACTTTCATCATTGGTAGGTAACCCTAAACCCAACAATCAACATTTGATCATTGGTCACTGATTGGGGGGTTTCCTTTGTGTTCGACGGAAAGAAATATATTCACACATTGGGATTCATGCAGTGTCTTTGATGCCATTATCCTTATTGGAGGTTTCCTCTCCTTTGTCAGCAATTTTCCTTATTGGATGCTACTCAGAGGGTCTTTTTTGTGTTTCGCTTGCATCTGGCACACGCAAAATAAGCACAGGGTCGTTGGTTCGTGAACATGTTATTCGTCTTATTTCCTCCATATCATCAAGCTCTTGCTTTGTACCTCATGTTGAATGATGAGACATTCCTTAATGTTCTCCTTTCAACGAGTCTCATTCCATCGACTTCAGCCCATCTATTCTGGAGATGAGACATAGAGTCTTATGAGTACCTAGAGGCTTGCAGTCATTAGTGGTAGGTTCTCCCGCCATAGACAGTTGGGAATACATCAATGTCTCCTTATCGATGGATTCTTCAAGTGTTATACCCTGACACCTTTATTCACATTTGTAAGAATGTACTCGGTGCCTTGATACCTACTTTCATTATCAGTAGGTTGTCTTGTGTTTGTTAATGGTATACCTTAATGACTGGTAATCAAACGAAGTCTTATTGTGTTCAAACTCAAATCCTTTATTCACACGATGTATACTTGCACCTTTGACAAATCGTGTAGAAGACTTGAAGACATCAATTCATAGCCGCAACTTTCCTGAGTTGTTTCTATCTTTCATTGGACCAATACCGATGTGACTTCAATGATCATGGGAGGTCAGATTGTACTCCATTGTATACAAACATCTTTAGATTGATTTTGAGACTGTTTTTACTGGGCCTTGTTCATGACTATGACATCCTTTTGGCATATATCCACCTTTGTTCTTCTAGCTAGGTCCCCATTACTCCACTTCTCGGTATTATAATGTATTTCGGCCATCGAAGATACTCCTTTGACCTCACACATTAGGAGGCATATTTTATAGCAAGATTTTCCTCACCCTATGCAAATTTTCTCAGAAGGCCTTTTTCCATTTCCCTATGCAGACTTGAAGTCCCTTTTTGCAAATCCCAAAGCTAAAAACAATATGTTTTCCACATATACGCGCCCTACCTATTGTACAGCATGCATATATGCACGTTGCACCACTACAACCCACGTACATCGGGTTTTTTGATCAGAATTAAAAATTGGTGTCGAGTTTCCATGTCACATCATGAGATCCATGGTCCTTGACCTTCCATATACTAGATACGTTATGAATCGACCCTTTAGTTCCACTTGAAGGATATAAATGGGCCAAATCCAAGCTATGGAAAATGAGGAGAAGAATTCAACTTTGAGAGCAAAGTTAATATGGAGAAATTATTCACTTCATATTGAGTCTGCATCCCTTTGTCCTTTTAAGTCTGAACACATTCTTCAGCCCCCAAGATTTTCCCTACTTGATTGAGAACTTCATTGTCTCTCTTATATGAGCTTGCCTTTGGTGGAGGATTGAAGTGGTGGAGGCCCAGGTGGAAGGGACTTAGTTTCTTGATTCTGAACCATCCCGACATGGAAGTTTGTAATTCATTCACTTCTGATGATTACATTTTAATAGAAATACTCTTTTCTCGTCCAATTAATATCTCGCAAATATTTGAATTTTTATTTCATGGGTGTATTTGTTATGAATGTTGATGGATTATGCTATTGAATGTGCTAAAATTATATATTATCACCATATGCTTGTGTTTATTGGTTTTTGATGACAAGTTGCAGGTGTATTTCTTTGATTCAAGTGCTCAACGGTGGACTTCATCGAACGTCTGGATTAGGTAGGCTCTTTATCTTGTCTTGTTAGCATATTTGTTTATATAGCATACCTGAGATTAGAGTTGATTTCTGCAGTCATTTCCATCTATTGTGGTTTACCCCTAGCCATAGAGATATTTTCCTTGTAACATTCCTTGGCATGAAGGTTTGGATATTGTCTTTTAAATTATCTCCAATTCCCCCAATGAATATTTAAACTCAATAATTTCACTAAGTTCATGGGAATACTTGTCTAAATCCATGAAATTTCACTCGTATTCTTCCCTAGTCATGTTGCACTACCTTAATAAGTAATAATTGTCTTCCTTATTGCAATAGTATATGTCAGTCAAATACTAATCTTAAAAATGTTTCTTGAATGTACCCCATTCTAGATTCTTCTCTTCCACTTTCTCTTTCTTCTTTAGGTGGTCCCACCAGAGGTTCACATCATTAATCAATTGATAAGTAGACAACTTAGTATTCTCTAGGGAGTTGAAGTCATAAAGTAACATGTTCCTCTCAATGCTAACCAACCATGCTTTCACTTCATTTTCTCTTCTAATAATTTCATTGAAGGTTCGTACCTTCTACATTCTCATCTCATATCCCAACTTCTAGTATTTAAGTGATTCTCTTTACCCAATTCTGTAAATTGGACCCTAGGGATTAAATAATTCCTTTGATTTCTCAAAGATATGAAGATTTATCATCCACTTGGATTTTCAACATTGAAATTCTCATGCTAAGTTTTCATGGTTGAGATGGTCACTAATAGGGACATGACAGTGACTAGTCCCCCTATTCTTACTCCAGATTCATGAATTGGAGTGTCCATGTCAAAAACATCTATAATATTGATAGAAGAGGTCCATTGGTTTCCATAGTGGATATCTTCTTTGGGTGAAAAGTGCATGGTTAATCACAAGGGGTACCACAGCTAGGCTTGTCTAGAGGCAAGGACACACACATCATCAAATCACCATGTGTGTGTGTGTGTATCAATCTCATAATAACCAACTAGACCCAAGGGATGACTCCCTAAAGATACTCTATGTTTTTGTAACTTTTTTATGTTGGTTGTGCCTTATCTATTGTATGTGAATATTTCACCTAGCCTAGTCCTTAGGAGGCAACCAACAACTCACTAATTTATAAATGAATGATAAGTAGAAATTTATGGAAATATTTTCTTAATTCCATGATGGGTCTCCTTATATCTTCAAGTAGTACTATAATCCCATTCTTTTGATTCCCCTAAACTACGAATTTACCTAAAGGTATGGGAAATCTATATCAACAATATTGGTTTCCTGACATGATTGAACCCAATATAGGTATTCTGACTAAATAGTAATAGTTATGTATTATAATAAATTCTATTTAGGGTTTAAAAATGAAACTAACAAGAAAAGAAAAAATAATTCTTATTAGAATAAATTTAAATTCTTGCACTTGAAATACAATAGTAATGGATCATGAAAATAATAACGCATTTATTCTATAAGTTACCATTAAGGTGCTAAAAAATTCATAGTTTTTTTTAATCTATCCATTCAATTAATGGCATACATAGTATACATTGTGAATCAATAATAGATTGATCCTATGATTCCATACATTATTATTTTGATTTTGGTGGCCAAATACCCAAGGATCAATAACATCTAGTTTTGTTACCAACATTATTCTACCTTAGGTATACATAAAATTATTCTTGTGTGCAGGGTTCTTACGCATGATGGAACACACTGTTATTGGATAAATCGGTGAATGCGGACATAAACTAATCTCCCTAGATCCACCTGGATCTAGAACAAAACCAGACAGGACATGACGCTTTCCCTATGTTGATACCATTGAATTTATCACCAAAGAAGGAGTGTATGCCATACCTTTATATATCACTTCCCTATATCTCTATTGTCCCTGCTTCACTCCAGTGCTCTTGTGAGATTAGATATGCAATGACACAAACCAACCAAAGTGAAATCAACAATTATAGATTCAATGGAAACCTAAACATGTGATCAAGGAGTCGTGTAATAAAACACTAATGATTTTATGGGAAAGAGACATGTCATTGTATCATATTAAGTAAAAGTGGAAGATACAACCAGAGTGCCTTGATGTCACAAGTTCCCTTTCGGTGGTCCTTTCTTCCAACACAGACATACACTTGCTCCAAATTTGCATGAAGATAATCCATAAAGCTTGAAGGACAAATGGAGGCCTCAAGCATCAATTGTATCAGGATTCTTCACACAGTCTTCAACCTATTCTTTGCTCAATCTTTCTTGACCTTGCTTAACCTTTTCCATGAGAAACCCATTATTATATAGGAGAAGTTGAAGTGGTTACTAGGATGAGGATGATTCCACCAAATCAGAAAAGACGGTGAGATCACAACCATATGGATGCCACCTCACATTCTAGAAGATTCTCCTTCTAGAAACGTCGTGAAAATTCTTCCTTTTCTTAGCTTCAAGCACCACCGCACCCTGCCTATATAGCAGCATGTGGAAATCCCACAAGCCAAGCATAGAGCAACCTGCGGAAATCATTGATTTCCGCACTGTGTACCACTGTCAGCCTGTGGCGTCATTCTAAAAATGTGCCTTGTAGGGGAATAACTCCACCATTTTCCTCATGTGAAAGATTGTTTTGGAAGTTTGAACAAATGCCTATGGGGTCATCATCAAAGTGACCAAAATAATGTGTAACAAAATTCCCCCCAAAGTATGAGGCTGGAACATGTGACAGCCAAAATACTTTGTAAAATGCATGTGTGTGTCACAAACAAGGAGCGCACCAATCAGGAACCTGCAAACAATCAAGAATATGCATAGAATTATACCATTTCTGATGTAGGCATTCCCATTCTCAGATTACAAGTGATTGAAATCACAAATTTAAGGCATAGCCACCAATTATACATTGTGGATCCATGTCATCGAAATTTTACATAGCCACCAGAAATACACTGTGGATCTATGTACTAGAAAGTGTAAAGTCAGACACAACCATAAGACATACAAAGTGGATATGTGTGTCAATTCAAATCATAAATACTCCATCGCAAACTGGGCCAAAAATATGAGATCCAGGGTATTCAATCCCGTCGTCCATGAGTACGAATCTAACCATGCGATTACAGGTGTTGAAGTCGAACATGGTAGAAACCACTTGATTATCGTTCATTGAGGAAAACCATTAACAAGTGTGAGGGAAATCACCATTGATGTCAATGGCCCCCAAGGTACCTTAGTACAATCCAACGAATGTGAATAAATGAGTTGAATTCAAACACTCGATGAAATCTCTTAATCAGGGACCAATGATGTGAATCCACTGTCGAGAGCGAAGAAACCTACCATTAAGGCATGCAGGCTCTAAATTACTAAACAATTTCTAAGTCCTATTCCCAGATGATGAGTTGAAGTCGACAGGAAAAAGACTCGTCACAGGAGGGCCTTGATGTATCCCCCATAAGTGACATGAAATAAGTAATAGATTAAGGGTAGATCAAAGTATGAAAATGACTCGAAACTGACACAGGGAAGGCCGACATGGTAAGAAATGACAATGCAGATGGCTGACTCGAAGGAGGGCTTGTTTGGACTTATCTTGAACATATGAATGACACAACACTATTCTTGGAAGCATTGACTCAAAGATGACCCAAGATATGAATTCGACGAAGGCCAGACGAGAGACAAATGGATTTCCCAACCCAGATTCAAATGATGAAGGGGGTGTCATGTTCAAGAGCGACTAGTACTACCACTAACACAGGTACAGAAACACATCTCTTTCCCAAATTTTCCCCACCATTTCTGGCGAGTACCTCTTTATTTTTACGCAAGCTTGAGGAGGATAACATATGCTTGTAAAGTAAGCTCATCCTTCATACGAGTCCCTCGGAGTATTTTTAACGAACCCTAAGAAGGATTGTTTCGGTCCCATGTGGGTCTTTCGATGTTTGTTTAATGAGTCCAAAGATAGAAAACTCAGGAGTTTTCGTGTTTATAGAGTCTGAAAAACACTTTAAAGAGAACTCTCTCAGTTCCTTTTTCATAAGATAGTTCGATAGGAATGAAAAAGTGATAAACTATCGCCCATCGAACGTTTTATTCAAATACTTTTACGAGCGTGAACAGAACAGGATCGCTCGACAATCTTTTCATTTTTATGGAGTGTGAAAAGAGCTTAAATGATACTCCATGTGTGTCGTTTTTCATGTTAACAAGATGAGTATAAAAGGACGACAAAAGTATACTCTGTTGCGTTCTCATAATTTTTCGAGCACGAGAACGAACGAAGAGTGAACTCGAGGTTTTACTAAAAAACCCTAAAAAGTATCGATATGTGTAACAAAGAGAAAACAAATTACGAAACAAAGATCCATATTACATTAATTAGGACTCTAGTCTTCCTCCTACAAGAAACAAGACACTTACGAAACTATTAGTTATGAGGTTTTATGACCAAACACATTTTTTATAATATAAAATATTATTAAAAAAGGCAAAAATGAAATAAATAAGAGCAAGAGGTCTTTTTTACCATTTCATTTGTGTTTGGTGAAGAACTTGTCAAAAAAACCCTTTTTTACCCCTTACTTCGGCGGGTGATCGTGAAGAGCATGGGCGATCAATCGACAAACGGTTTCCATGAAAACAGTAAGTACTTCATCTTCTTCCTTTTCAATGGTTTAAAATTCATTTTTAGTGGTTAAAAAATGATTTTTTGGGTGATTTTGGGGCCGGTAGGCATGCGCTGAGGCCGTCGCAGGTGGCCTATATCGGGCCCTGTGGAAATCAAGGATTTCCACAGGTGCCCAATGGCCCACCTGTGGAAATCCCACACTATAATTGAAGCTCAGTTGTGGCAGCTGAAAACTAAAAAATAAAAGCAAGCGTTGAACCAAAAGAATTCCAAAAAGGGTGGATAAATATGCTAACTGTCCCCTTTTACTTCCATGCAGGTGTTTGATTGCAAATATGTTGGAATGGAGAGAACGTGAGCATGAAGATGATGACTCTATCACTTTGAATGATACAGGAACCATTGATGCTCTTTGGCAATGTGGCCTATTGAAGTTTTTCAAAGTCCAGGGCATGAGATCCCAATGAAGACTATTAGAGTACTTGGTCCATATGTGGGATGTGGAACAACAAGTATTTCAAGTGGGTGTTCATGTCCTCTCCTTGAACATTGAGGATATTTAATTTCTGATGGGGCTATCCCATCATGGGGCACAGGTGTCTCTATCAGGGGCTCGAGGTGGTGGCTTTCCGATGAGTGAGTATATCCATCGACATTGTGAACCGGATGCCAAAAGGCACAAAGGTAAAGTGGCTATCCGAGGTGTGCGGGATTTGACTCTCAGAACCATCCTCTTTACCATTGCACAAATGGTAGGAAGCATGTAGCCACACATGGTTCTCCAAAGTTACTTTCAATATGCCATTGAATGTCAGGTACCTCAAGTATTCAATTGGTGTTACGGTTTGCTTCAGAGTATGAAGATACAACTCACTAAAAGTGAGAGAGGAGACCTAAAGCAGTTTGGGTATGGGTCCATTTTGTTGTCTTTCTTCTTAGAAAAGAGTTCCTCATTTGCGGCTACAGGTAGAGTGGGGGTTGCCATCCCCACGAGACCCAAGAATGAAACGGTGGTGTGACCTTATGGCACAGCACGTAGCGGTCCCTATAATCAAGTACAATGATGCATTTTTTGATTGGTTAAGGCCCCAAATCTTAATGATTGATGATTATGCGTACGCTGGCCTAGAATTTCAAGGTGATCCTGACTTGACTCTCCCTGATGGATTTCATTGGGGAGATATAGGTAAGCAATACATTTTGTTCTTTATAATGTTTTTATGTTTTTTAGGATATTAGATATTTTTTGTGTTTTCAATCTAAAGACTAATTAGAGACTTTTGACTATGTAGATGTAGGGCCACATTGACCTCCAAGCACATCTCTGATTCAAAGGCGAGGAGAGCCACGTGTGGTAGCAGGGTGGGACGTCGAGGACTATGAGGCGATGGAGCAGAACTTAGAAGGCTTGATGGTAGACATCCCCGACATGTCGAACGAGGAGGTCTTGAGGCGTTATCAATGCCATACTGAAGGAATGTACAGCTCACTTAGTCAGTTACTTCACCGGGTAGCATGAGCAGTGGTGTGGTATCGTGAGTGACATCCATGATACTATTTCGAGCGGAATCTGTGATGATATTTTGTATGAGCCATGGGCTTTATATTTTGATATTTTGTTCCTTGGATGGAAAACACTTTTTTGTAAAACTTTTTCATTATATATATACATGAGGCTTCTATCAACTTACTCTGCTTTTATATACAATGTGTAATGTGTGATTGGATTTATAAATGTCTCAAATGTATATTTAACACATAATTAGCTAGAGCATCAGTTAATGTATTTAGACATCTAGGAATGTGTTGATATTCAATATAATCAAAATAATGTTCCAAGAGACGAATTCGTAGATATACCCGTAACAAAGTAGGACTTTGGATAGTGTAGACATTACTTAATTGGAGTACTAATAGCTACAAATCAAGTCATACAACGAAGTGACGAATCCCAAGTGAGATAGCATCGGTCAATAATTCAATGATTGTGCTAAATTCTGCGATATTATTGGTTGCACGACCGAGGCAAACACCTTGTAAACTAATAAGTTCGTTGGTAGGTGCATAGATTGTCCAAGCAGTAGAAGCTAGGTTCTTAGTACTATGGCTAGCACCATCGGCGAAGCCAATATAGGGTAGAGAAGACATCGACATATGGAAACCAAGCACAACGCAAGGTAAGAATTTAGGGGTCGAAACTGAATAATGAAAAAAACACACAAAAGTAACACACAAGAGTATGGTACAGTAAAAGTACAAGTACTCATGCAGAGACAGTCTAAGCATAGTACTTCTTCAAGTAAATCCCATTTCTGGGTTCACTCAAAGGAATTCCATCATAATCTACTAACTCGTAAGCTCCCTTCTCTAACACTCATTTGACGATATATGGAACATGCCACATAGCTTCGAATATTCCGACTCCTATCAGGTTACGATCTTGTTCATAGAGGAGAACTAGATCTCCCTTAGAGAAAACACGTGGCTTGACATGTTTGTCATATTGGGCTTTTACGCGTTTCTTCTGGGTTTCAATAACTAGGGCGGCATCACGACGGGTCTCGTCAAATTGCATAAGATACAATAGATGTTCCTCTTCGGCGGAGGTGTTTGGGAGAAGTTCGACGGCTAGCTTCAAGGATGGTATTTCACATTCAATCGGGAGAATGGCTTCAATGCCGTAGACTAGTTGAAAAGGGGTAAATCCCATAGCAGACTTCACGGACGTCTGATAGGCCCATAATGCTGAAAACAACATCATGTGCTAGGTGGTCTTATGGATTCCTATTATCCGACGAAGCATAGTGATAAGTATTTTATTTATTGCTTCAACTTGGTCGTTGGCCTGTGGATAGTAGGGGGTTGAGTTTTCATGCTAAAGACCCAACTTGTTAGTAAGTTCAGACATCATAAAGTTTCGAAAATGGCTACCGTGATCAGTAACGATAGCTTGTGGGATCCCGAATCGAGTAATAATATGATTAAATATGAAAAGGGTTGTAGTTTTCCCGGTATTGTTGAAAGTAGGCATCGCCTTGGCCCATTTTGTGAAATAATCCATGGCTACAATAATGTATCCACGCCCCCTGGCCGAGTGAGGGTTACAGGTCATGAAATCAATGCCCCATTTCACGAAAGGTCCAATGAAAACTACAAGATGTAAAGGAGAAGGATGCAATCTTATCTTGTTGTTGTATGTTTGGAAAGCATGGCATTTTTGGACAGCAGTAATACAATATTTAAATAAAGAAGGCCAAAAATACCCTGCTCGTAATATTTTCTGGGAAGTAGCATACCCAGACATGTGACCACCACATGCTCCAGAGTGGCATTCATTCAAATCTTTCTCAGCTTCATCATAGGTGAGACATCATCAAAAAATAGAGTCAACCCCACGGCGATAAAGAGTGTCACCGAGGATAATATACTGACGGGCTTGGTAGCGTATTTGACGACGATCAACGCTAGACAAATCGAGCTGGAAAGTATGAGTTTGGAGATAGATAATGATATCCCCATACCAAAGGTCATCAAAACTGATAAGAAAAAGTGATTCATCGGGTAAAGAATCCTCTGCTACATTCTTTGTCTTAGTGCAAGGAAGGTCACATATCAGTTCAGCAAACACCAAGGATTTCTTGGACTTAGCGCGTTCGAATTCTAAGTCAAACTCCTGGAGAATTACTATCCATTTGGAGTATTTTCCCCCTAGCAATTGGCATGTAAGAATGTACTACATGGGGTTGCAATCGAAAATTACAGTGGTCTTGCATAGTAAGATATAGTGACAGAATAGTTGGACAACTTGAACAGCTACCAAGGCCAGTTTTTCAACATATAAGTATTTGGCTTCGGTAGTTGTGAGACTCCAACTCAAATAATAAATGACATGTTCGTTGTGTGAATCATCTTACTGGACTAGAACCATAGCGATGGTAGAGTTCGAAGCAGCGAGATAAAGGAAGTAATCTCGACTATAATCGGGTGGGAAAAGTAATGGGGTATGGGTTAAATTCAGTTTCAAAGCTTCAAAATATTTTTTGGCAGCGGAATCCCATACAAACTCATAACCTTTCTTAAGCAGTCAAGTAAATCCGAGCGTTAATTGAGCATATTTTGGGATGAAACAACGTAAAAAGTTTGACTTCCCTTGCAAAATTTGAAGCTGGCGAAGTGAAGAAGGGGGAGGGAGATTGAGGATCGCCTTGACCTTCAAAGGATCAACCCTTATCTCCTGGAGTGACACGATAAAACCTAGAAGTCAGTTGGACTCCACACAAAAAAAACATTTGTGTGGTTTTAAGCGTATACGATAGAACCGACAATGAAGGAAAATGGCTCGGAGGTGGGCCAGATGGTCACTACGATGCATGGAATGCACCAGTAGGTCATCGAGATATGGTTGTACAATGTGCTTAATATCATGAAAATCATAAGACATAGCACGTTGAAAAGTCGCACCAGCGTTCTTTAAACTGAAGGGTAGTTTCTGGTAGGCAAAGGTGCCCCAAGGACAAATAAAAGAGGCTTTGTATTGATCTAAGGGAAAGATGTTGATTTGATTATAGCTGGAGAAACCTTCCATTAAAGAGAAGATTTTTCTCCCAGTGCAATCGTCGACAATCTGGTCAATGAAGGGGGTGGGAAATTTGTCCTTAGGACAAGCTTGATTTATATCCCTATAATCGACGTAGACACGAATTGTACCTTGTTTCTTGTTAACCAGAATGAGATTGGATACCCAAACAGTTAAAGCCACAGGATAAATAAAGCCATCTTTAAGAAGTTTTTTTACCTCAATCTTAATACCAGCTGCTTTACGGAGGTGGAGCAGACGAAGTCTCTACCGGATGGGTCTAGCACCCGGGTATGTCTTAATTTCGTGTACAACAATATCAGGGTCAATACCCGACATTTCTTCATAGCTCCAAGCGAATATGTCACGAAATTCTTGGAAAAGTGATTTATAGGTGACAACCTCGTCAGTAGAGCACGAAGCTCCGATATGAACATTTTCAACAACTCCAGGTTTAATGGATAGGTCGAGGGGGATGGTGGGTGAAATATTACTTAAGTTCCCTTCATATAACACGTCATGTGATGTCTTGGGAACAGTGGAAATGACAGCAATGGTAGATGGGGTCAAGATCCATTGGTAACTCTTGATGGTGTGTGGTTCGAGGAAGAGAATGGAACGATGATGTCCATCATCCCAAGGGGTATCTTCCATCGACATAACCGACATAATCATCTCATATGTGGGAAAAATAGTGTGGAACGGGTTAGGAGACGAATCACCAAGAGGAGGGGTAGACGGGGTTGTCGATTGAATGGATTTATAGGCGAATTCAACCGGACTTAAAGGCATTTGGTTGCCATAGCGAGGATAATCACCAGGTTCGGGTATGATCCACGAGTGGAAGATGGGTGCATTTCGAGAACCGAGGTGGAAATCATGTTGATCGAGGAAACCAAAGGAGGTGGGATCAAGAAAGTACCCATCAGAGTGGAATATTTAAGTAGGCCCACACCAACGTTCTCATACCCAGGAGGTGTCTTCGCGATAAAAGGGACATTGCTAGTACGGGTGTCAGAGTTGAAAAAGGCTAGTTGGTCGACAGTGATGACCTTTCCCTGATGTGGAAAATGTAAAACACAGAAAAGGGTAGACACAATGGTGCACATCGCGTCAATCCAGCTACGGCCAATTAAAAGGTTGTAATCGAGAGGTGTATCAAAGACCTCAACTTCAACATTGACCGATTTTCCTTCCAACGTAATAGACAACGAAGGAAGTACACCGTAGGGTTTAAATCCATAGCCATTGAAGGCTTTAAGCGTGTTATGGGATTCAGTAAGAGGAGGAGAGCCGATGGCTTTCCAACAAGCAACAGACATTACACACGTGGAGGCACCCTCATCAATAACAGTCCTACATATGTTCTTGTCGGAGACAACAACTTGGATTTGGAATGCTAGTTCGGAATGTGATCTTCGAGGTCAAAAATTATCAAATTTGTATCTGTAGGATCAATTCCACCGATATCCTTCAGCATTTCCTTCCATTGAGCAGGGAAACTTTGAAGGACTTCGAGGGCTGACATCGCAAAAGGTGCTTACGCTAGATCTTCTACAATACTGTAGTTCTGGGCAGCACGTGCATGAGGGTTGAAGGAAGACTTTCGAACAACACCCTTTGGGGGAGGGCGAAGAATTGTATCGAGACTCGGTCTTTTGAGATTAAGAGGATCGTTGGAAGGTGAAGTTGAAGGAGGTTTTTGAACCAACGAAGGGGGTATATTGTCAACCTTCTCCTTTGAGGAAGAATAATCTTTTGCTCCAGTGTTGAGTGTAACATCATTCTTTCTAGAATCACCAATTACATGAGTACATTAGTAACCTCAGCCCGTCTTGGAAAATATTTCGTATAGTGATTGTCACCACAGATAAGGCAAGGGTATCAGGGTTTTTGCTTATCCTTATCATCAGCAGGTTGGGTTTTGGTTTTCTCAGACTGTGGGTTATTCTTGTCCTCCTTATTCTTACCTTTCCCTTTTTTAGATTTATTATTTCCGGCAGTGGTAGATTGAATAGAGTTAACCTCATCAGTTTTGTCGGTGGGAGGAGTAAGAGATGGAGAATTTTGAACATTAGAAGCATTGGACTTGGGGTTGTTGGGATAGGCTTGTGTATTTTGATGTTGAGTATGGAAAGTTCCAATCACACCGTCTGTCACATGAGAAGCAGCAGGGGTAGTTGAAGTAGCGGTAGTAGAAGGGCGAGGTGCATTAGCGATTAAGTCGTAAAGAGTACGCGTCTGTGAATAGACAAGGTCAAGGTACTAAGTGAAACTAATATCATGTTCTTTGGTGACAATGCCACCCATGGAAATATCACGAGAGATATTATTTATGAATGATTTCATGAACCACTCTGCCAATAACTGATCGGGAAGCTCGAGTTTGATCAAATGTCATATTCGTCTCCACTCATGAATGTGATCAGAGATGTGAGTGGTTTTAGTTTGTTTGAAGGAACTTAGTATCTTGGTTCCTATTTCATAATGGATCGGTAATTGGTAGTGTGTAAGGAAAGCCATGGCAAGGGTATTAAAGTCAGTGAAGAAACCTCGTGGTAGTTCTATATACCACTTTGCAGTCGAACCTGTGAGAGTTCGTTGGAAGATTCGTAACTGAATGGAATCATCCATCAAAGAGTTGGATGAACACCAAAGGTGGAAAGTCATGACATGGTTGTTCGGATCCTCTCCCGATTTACCGTCAAACTTTAGGATGTCAGATGGTAATTTGGCTAGTATCACGGGCCAGTGGGGAGAATGTGGGATAGGATCATTCAAGATTCTAGACAAATCAGGTAGATCCAAGGTGGCTAAAAAGGGTAATTGTCTATTCACAGGAGGATACTGGTAACTTTGAGGAGGGAGTCTCGTCGATTGACTAGTAGGACCATAAGCAGCTTGTATGGTAGGTGAAGGTACTAACAGATTCAGGCGTGTGTGCAGAGATAGGTAGGCCATAGGGTTGTATTGATTGGGGATGGTCACTTGAGGAGAGACACTAGGTTGAACGTGCAAACCCCAAATGGGATTGGAAGAAACGAGGTATGACTAGCCCGAACTAGGGGGTATAAAAGAGCTAACCTGAGGTTGTTTCCCCCTAGACGATTGTGGATTCACTTGAATGAGAAGATTCCAATACTAGGCTAGTGATTCGGGGATGTTCTGTCCATACTATGGATTATACTGTGGATTATATCCTCCATGTAGGGATTTTCCTCCAAGTGAGGATGATGCCCCAATTTGGGTTTGACCTCCAAATTGAGTTTTCCCCCCTGGGTTATACTATCCCCCAATAGGAATTTGATAACCAGAAGTGAATAATGAAGTAGAAATTCCAAAGGTAGTAGAGCCACTGGGTCTGAATCCTCCTACAAAAGGTGGATTAGACCCTCTAGAGAGGAACTGGGACGGTGTCGGAATTGTAAAAACCTATTTTAACAAAGCCTAATAAAATTCATAAATTTAAACAATTAAGATTATTTCGACGTATAAGCAATAAGCAATTTCATTATTCATCATATAAGAAGCAAAAATTTAAATTTATGAACAGAATGCCAATAAATTACATAACCATCCACATAACACCACATAATCATGAAAATACATAAAAAAAATACCTCGATCTGATGCTAAATTCTCGATCTCTGGTTGTCCTCTCTGCTGTTGTGCCCAAACTCTGCCCAAAACCGAATCTTCCTCCCTGCCAGCTAGGAACAAAGTCTGTCTGGCTCCCTAGCTCTAGGAATTCCGTGAGGATTCCTGGCCCTCGAGCCCAAAACTCCCAGCAACCTGGTGCACCCCTGTAACAGTCCTCCCAAACTCCAAAACTAGAAAAATATCCAACCGAAAATACAGTCCTCTTCTCCAATAATGCTCCTCTCCCAAATTTTGATAATCACTCTTGAAGGCCTCTGCCCATTCATATCCCCCCATTCACCGCCTCCTCCTTCATTTAAGGCCACCCACCTTATCCCCCCATTTACTATCTTATCCCTCCATTTACTACCTTATCCCTCCATTCAATACCCTATCCCTTGTCATACGTAAAGTCTTATAATAAATAAATTAAAGTTATTAATCCCTTTAATTCATTACCCAAACCTTTAATGAGTCAATTAATTAATTAATTAATCAATCAATCAACAGATATAAACAATTAATAATTAATTAATTAATTAATTAATATTATTAGTAAATAATCATTGTTTAACTAAAATATATTAAGACAGTTAATTATTTAATTAATTATACCTGATAAACCTTAAGCAATCATTTAACTAGGGTTGTTACATACACCCACCCTTTAGGAAACTTCGTCCTAAAGTTAAAGTATTCTATGATACAAGGGAAAAGAAACATGGTTCACACATTCATAACAAACAATCGTCATTATTAGTAAGTAAGCCAAAAAACTCATTCATACTAGTGTACATGCGCAAGAAATGCATGTGTAGCTAGTACATACAAGTCTTGTTCATATACTAATATCAATAACTATCATCTCTATAGTAATTTTCATGTGCATCCAATCCATTCAACAAGACTATTCGTTTTATAAAAGAAAATAAACCAATCAAATGTTTGTGAAATTCTTTAATTTCAATTATCTAGCTCAACAATGTTATTTAGACAATTGTAGTTTAATTACATAATTATGAATATTCATATATATATATATATATGCATTTTCTTTTCAGAAGGAAAACAATAAGTTCCAACATAGGGAAAATCTCCATACACTCTCAACTATTTCTACTCATCCTTCCTCCCTAACTTACTTCCATCTTCCATTCCTATCCTTCCTCTGTTGGATTATCTTGGAGCGTCAACTATATTGACCTAACTCCAAATAGAACCCATAAGCAGAAGTGTCACTATCTTGACCATGCTTCCCCAGCAGGCAACTGACAGTCATCATCACACGTCTAGGGGAGCGTGAGCTAACATCGTCCTCCCATAACTTCAGGTTTCAGAGGATACACGGTGGGAAATGCCTCCACCCCTCCTAATCATAACTAGGGTCCACACCCTACAATGGAATATACAGTGGCACCATGTTGCTAGGAGTTTTGTCATCGTCTATTCAATTTTGGGCAGTCTCATCACCTGAAATCCTGCACTAGTCCACATATCATAGCAATGCATCCAAACCAATATAATTTCACATACAAAGATTCATACCATATTGCTTCTCGGCCAGTGGTCATGACATCCACTTTCATCATCATTATCCCTTGGCTATTTCATAGCCCATAACCTGCAAATTAGTCTGTAACACAAACTCATACATTTCTATGCATTATCATCATGTAATTGCATACAACCATAATTT
>ML782336.1:227662-268810 GCA_009831015.1 Picea engelmannii | reverse complement strand
TGTGGTGATGACTTAAGATGATATATTGTTGATATATGTTGTTGATATGTGCTCACATCTAACTAGTTATAAATGAAAACAATGGGTAATGAATAAATGTTGAATGCTAATTGATGAGTTTTTGTGCAAGAGGGAAGTTTTGAAAAAAAGAGCCCCACACTCATTCACCCCCCCTCTAAGTGTGGTAGGTGTGTCCAACAGGGCCTACATGTACTTCCTTATTTAATTCAATTTGTCATCTTCAAAAATTCATTTCTCCTCAACCATGAGGATCCAAGTGACGTGCCACATACCACCAGAAACAACATGATGTATACTATCCATCCATGAGTTTTGTATCTGCATGTGCATTTTCCTTCATGTCCAAATACCTTCATCAATCTTGCAGTCCAAAACCCATGACTAGGGTTGACATCAATGACAACAACCAATCTTCCAACACTAACTTGGGATTAATTGCAAAAAAGGAAATAAGCAAGGCCCTAGAATATGCCCTCTTTGTAAGACAAGTGAGGAAAGTAACTATCATCTCATTATGGCTTGTTCTTTTTCTGTATTAGTCTGTAAGGAAGTGGAAAATATTATGTGGATTGGAAATATTTGGATTGGTTCGACTATGGAGGAAGGGTTAAGACTTTGGTATGGAAATTCTCAAGTGAGGAAACACTTATCCTTGCCTCTGATTATAGCATGGGGAGTCTGGTTGGCAAGAAATTCTAGTCTCTTTGATAACAAATAGATTTTGAAGCTACAATGTGCTTTATAAGGGATAAGCATCTCTAAAAAAAAATATCACTAGTAAAAAGCTAAGTTAGGAAGGTTAATAGTAGAAGAACTTATTGATACATATATTGGTTGGGCCTTCTTCAATGGTGTTTCTTAGGGACTCCCAAGGGTAATTTGTGCTAGGGGTGTGATATTTTTTAAGCACAAACATGTGATAAATTTTAAATCTGGTATTGGTCAAGGTACCAACAATTTCATAGAATTGATGGATCTAAAATTACGAATTACTTTGGCCCTTGAAAAAGGTGTTTCAAATTTGCAAGTTTTTGGTGATTCTTTGTGATAAAATGGCTCAAATACTTTTTCAACCATTAATTTATGAGATCAATCTCTTAACCTATGTTTTTAACAACATTATTTCATCCCATTTGTATAGGGAAAGAAATACTATTGCACATGATGTTCCCAAAGTAGGCCTCCAAGTGGTCCAAGGGCAATGGATCATTTATGAAGACATGGATGGGAAAACTACATAATATCTTCATCCTCCATTTTAGCATCTATGTTCTTTATGTCATCGAGTTGCTAGTGTTTTTCTAATGATCGATATTTGATTGGATCAATGTAATAATTTATTTTTGAAATTGGAGGTCGGGAAAATAATCTACAAGTTTCACTATGTTGTGTATATTATGATATCTAAAAGGATTAAAATGTTAGTATGGGTTATTTAATAGATAGATAGAACCGTTATGAATCATATTTTGAGTATATTTTCTTGTGAAATTGTATTCCAAATGCAATCCTTAAAAAAAAAAAATGAAATATTGTTAAACATTTTACAAAATATAATTTTATTTTTTTAAATTAAAGTTATGATTTTTTATTAGCTATATATATGTATGAAAATGTTCTATAATTATATATTATAGATAAGAAAAATGTTATATAAAATAGATCTATATAACAACATATTATATTATATGCAGTTCCATATACAATATAATTATATATAAGTTATAAAAAAAAATTTATCACAATATGGAATTATTAAAATCTAGAGACCAATAACAACTAACAACTGTAGAGGAACGAATTCTCTACATTATCGTTTTACTAGTATAGTTTAACATAGCACAATTCAGTCCCCGAGGTGTAGGACAGTCAGTGACGGAGTGTGTTGTTAAGCCACTCCGTGATGTTAAAGTCATCGGTTCGAAACCTGTGGGGACAAAAAAAAATCCAACCATGTTAAGGGTTGGTGTGGCTCAGGCTGGGTGCGATCCCCGGGTGATTTTGACGGCTTAGATGCCCTTGAGTCGCGGTTTCTCAAGCCACAGGTTAATCGCATAGCCAACAGGTCCCGCACAAATTAACAAACAAAAAAAAAACATAGCACAATTCATTTTTAAGATAAAAAAAAAATTGTCATTTTAATTTTTTATGGATGAAAGTAACCACAAAAATACAAAATTTTATTATAAGAAAATTGTTGTATAATTATATAAATGAAATTATATAACGTATATATATTTTTATATATACAATATAATTATATTAAATTACATATATAACATTTTATATTATATAGAATTATATATTTTATTTGTTCGTAAGTTTTTTTGTTTTTATTAAAAGAAGAATGTATAAAAAATCATGGCCTGTGGAGATGGCCTTAAGAAGTTAATGTCAAAAACTTAATATCTAGAGAATTTGTCAGCCTACTGAAAGGGAAACCGAGTTAGCACATTAACTTGTATTCAAAAGCAAACTTGAAAAGTCCCCTTGGCTATCATGAGCTTGGATGTCTAATCTATAGTAATGAAAAACATTGAAACAACTTTCAAACAGAGAGCTAAAAGTGGTAGAACATGTCATCATCATCAAACTAGTGGTTGTAGAGGGCAAGTCTACAAGAAGCCATCACCAAGAGGACCTAGAGGAGGCATCTAAGAAGTGGAAGCAGGGTAGACCGAGATCACCTGGAAGTTTCCTCTTGCTTCTTGACCCCATAAGAAACCATAGTGAGCAAAAGATTGCTCCGCCTTTCCAAAGAATCCATTATGAACCTGAGTTTTTTGAATTATGGTTCTTTTACTAGCATTTACTATGCAAGGAAAACTTGTGTATGCCAATACAGCTCCAAAATTTTTGTATCTCTAGCTATATTGGATCTTAGAGCAAGGACAAAAGGGGTTGTTTTCTTGTTGACCTCTTGCTCTTCATGATAGGCCCTGATGACCTTCACATCCTCCTCGATTGTCTACATGAAAGCCTGGGATTTTGGTTCAATGGTGGTGGTGTAGGCAGTAAAAACTACTTCTGCCTTCGGGGAATCTTTTGTGGAGTGGATAGGACCCTTTCCTTTCTTGCTACAACATGGAGCCATGTCGAGAATGAAAATGGGACCAACAAACCAACCACTGAGCCACCAACAGTAATATCATTGCACTGAATTGATACATAGAGAACCTGAGTGTAAACTCCCCCATGCAAGCCTAATAAGGAGCAAGTTTCATGTCATGTCTTACACAATCAAATTAGAATTAGGGGAATTCATTGCACGAGTGGAAAATGAGTCCTCATCGTCAAAGAAAGTGTCCAATACAGAGCTTCCAACGCACAGGTTTGTGTCAGAAATAAAGAGCGAAAAGATGGGTTTATATGGGAACATGAACCGTCCATTTGACCCACACGTCACCCCCTCATCTGTCACACCAAACACCTCATTCGAAAAATATTATATAATATATATATAATATAATATTATACAAATAAAAAAATGGTGTATAATTGTATATTATAATTAAAAAATATTGTATATTTATAAAAATATAACTATATAATATATTATATTATATTATATTATATGTAATTTTATATACAACATAATTATGTATAGTTATACAAAATTTCATATAACTATTTATAATATAATTAAAATATATTGTATAATTTCATATGTAATATTATATTAGTATATATAATAATATTTTATATAATTATATAAAATAATATTGTATTATATTATTTTGGATCATATTATATTTAGGCACAATTAAATATAACCATATTAATATATAATAATATTTATATAATTATATAAAATAATATTGTATATAATAATATTTTATAATAATAATATGATTTTAAGATATTAAATGGCTGTACGAGATTCAAAATTTCTTTATTTATGGAATAAGGGATTCTCACTAAATTCTACAAAGGTTTATATACTTATCTTTTGGATTTAAACCTATAACCTTTTAATAAAAATATCGATTTAAAATATTTATTGGAAAGAATATATACTTATCTTTTGGATTTAAACCTATAACCTTTTAATAAAAATATCGATTTAAAATATTTATTGGAAAGAATATGCTTTTGCCCTTTTTAATTTCAAGGTAGAAATAATAATTTTTAATAAAAATATCTTTAAAAAATAAAGAATATGTTTTTTTTCCTTACGAAAACGTTTTCATAAAAGAAAAATGTTGAAGTAAGATCATTTCGTTTTCATAGTCCACATAACCAATTAGGTCATTCAAGTGTTTGTCATAAGATACCTGGTCTCAAATCAAAATATTATGATACATAGATATGGGAGCTAGATCTCATAAGCTTTCCCTTCTTGCATGGGTAGGTAGGGAAATGCTATGTACATGTCACCATGGCTTTGAAGGGATAACAATGGTTGAAAGGGTTGCCCAAGTGTTTGTTTGTATTGAAGTATGTATACAAGTTACAACTATATTGGAACTTAGTGATTGTATCAACAAAATAGGTGTAGTTCAAAATTTTGCAGACTCCCAAAAGATATTGCATATAGTATGAAAAAAAAATGTTATTTTTCTTTATATTTGTATACTTGAATTATAAATTGAAAAAATGAATAATAAAAAAAAATTAATTACATAATTTATGTTTAAGATTCATATTGTAAAAAAATAATTATGATATATAAAAAAAATACCAACCAAATACTTCCAAAAATGCAAGGATACATTTTTAAAAAAAAATGCTCTATCACAATACGAATTCTTTGCACAAACAATAAAATGAAGATCACATAGAGTTAATTACTTTTCACTCCTCAAATTGGGTTGGATCAAAGCAATACTTGGAACCTAACAAACTACTAAGAAAACTCCAAAACCATTGAACCTAATTTCACTATTAAAAATAAAAATAATGCACCTAAACAATTATTAAGGTTTAATAATAGATGTTTTTTTACTTGTACTAACCCAAATGATTAGTAGTGAAATTAAGATGTCCAAAATTGCATTCAATATAGTCAATTGCCTTGTAGTGAGTTTGTGAGTTTAANAAATAATGCACCTAAACAATTATTAAGGTTTAATAATAGATGTTTTTTTACTTGTACTAACCCAAATGATTAGTAGTGAAATTAAGATGTCCAAAATTGCATTCAATATAGTCAATTGCCTTGTAGTGAGTTTGTGAGTTTAAGTAGATATTTGTAAAAAAAAAAAATTAATATGTCTTAATTTTATTATTAAAAATAATGCACCTAAACAATTATTAAAATTTAATAATAGATTTATTTTTTAATTGTACTAACTCAAATGATTAGTAATGAAATTAAAATGTCCAAAATTACATTTAATATAGTCAATTGCCTTGTAGTGAGTTTAAGTAGATATTTGAGTTTAAGTAGATATTTGTAAAATAAGTTAGAAATAAATAAAAATCCAAGAAGTAGTGAGTTTAAGTAGATATTTGTAAAATAAGTTAGAAATCAAAAAAAAAATCAATTGTCAACCCACTATTGAATACTAGAAAGGATTTTATTAATATTTATTAAAAATCATTGAACACTGATGTAGACAAAAACACATAATACATTACTATAATTAACTTTAAAAACATAATTAACTACAAAAATAACTTTTACTTCTATTGATATGCAATGATCAAGATAGAAACACAACTTTCTATAAAATTGGACTTCTCACAATTGGTACTCAGTGCATTGCATCTTGGTAATTATGACCAATTTCATTATGATACTAGTATAACAACATTGTCATCCAAAACAGTGCTTGTCGGTCAACTATCCACCTAGGATCATATTGTTGAATCTATTGACTAGCTGAGGGATACTCCTAGTGCCTCTTGTGAGAATCTGTGTTACTCACTTTGATACCATGAGGTTTGATAAAATAGGAAGAATACATAATGTGTTACCCACTTGATACCATAAGATTTGATTAAAATATTTGATTAAAGCGGGGGCAACCCATTCTTTAGTCTTCCTATTTTATTTCAATTGATTGGGAAAAAAATATTATCAAATTATATAAATATTATAAATATTATCAAATTATATAAATATTATATTATTGCATTTAGAACATTGTAAAATAATATAATTACATTTTGAAATATATCATATTTATTAAGCGTATATAAATATAAATTATTGTATATTAGATGAAATCATTATATATTAGATGTATTATTTTACAATAAAATAATATATTTATATATCTTCTTTAATATTATTTTAAATACAATTATATATTATTTTGATTCGGATAGGAAAGGTGTTGTTTTTTTAAATTATTATTAATCAGTGAAATAAAATATATGAATGATTTTTTTAATATTTTATTATGTTAAATTATTATTCACCTAAGAATTGAGTTAATAAGTGGGATTCATCCAATCTTGAATCAACTTTTATTTTTGGTTGGTTATTTGATGAAATTTGACAATGGAAGGCGGTTGTGGACTAAAAAACCTCTTTCACTTTGTCAAAGTCTTAGCGACCAAGAACGTATGGAGGCTCATCCAAGGCCAAGACCTATGGGCACAAACTTGTTGAAACCCTTTCGTGCTTTTCGTTTTCCTCTCCCCTGTTCTTTTTTCCCACCTCTTTACACCCTTTCTTCCCCCCCTTCTATATTTTCCCTTTTTCCCATTTCCTATTTATCCCTTCTTTTTCCCTTTCTTGGTTACTGTGCTTAGCCATTTTCACGTTCGCAGACTTTCGGACCTGCGGATTGTCACACTTGCATTCTCATTCATTCACCTATGCATAAGTCCACCTCAACACTTAGACTTTTCTTTAATTCACAGGTACATGGATTCAAATGTTTTCCTTCCCTTTCCGCAGCCTTCACATTGCACTTCAAATTCCATGTTCTACATTTCGACCATCACTTAACTTTTATTCTCATCGCAGATGTTGGGTTCCCAAATTTTTCTTCTTCTGATATTCGTGAGTCTGATCGATCGCCTTCTATACTTAGTTATTGTGGATCACTTATCCAACTATGAGTTCGCGGGTTTGCGGGTTCACAAAAATTTTATATTGATCTTCTCTCATCTCCTCTCCGCCATTACGTTGTTTTTCCCAATGCGCAATAAGTGTTATTTAAATGATAACAAATGTTTTACGGACTTCGAAAAGGTCATTATTAATGGAGAATGGATTGAGAAATATTCATTAAATCTTCATTTAATTTTCATTTGTGAAGGGATTAAATTATCATTATCTCTCGAAAAAGTTCATTTGTAAATATCATTCAGCCGAAGAAACAGTTTTATCAACTTAATGGAAGCATCAGCTCGACAACAGTTATGTGGTGATACTTTGAATATTTTTGGCCACGAAGATCAGAATTTCTAGTGGGCGAGAGCATATTGGTATTATCCCTTCCCTCATGTTGCTCAAAGAAACGAGAATATGATTTGGACATCTTGGATTGCTCTTGTTGGTTATGTTCTAAAGGTTTTCGACTGTAAATAAAGTGTTGCATGGTGTGTTGACAAATACATACCAAATCACAGGGCTATACAACTCTAGGGACATTCCCCAATTTCTTTGTCGCCTCAAGTTTTTCGTAAAATGTTAAAGCTACTAGAGCCCACTCTCACCTTCAAAGGTGAATATGGAAGAGACTTTTTGAAGAAACATAATAATGGGATCGACCTCTTGCTAGAGTACTTGGAGAATCATGTGTCCATACCAATGGACATAACCAGAATTCAGGTTGAATCTTTGATGAACACTTATCGAGAAATCGCATGGTTATTCACCAAAATAACAAGTCAGGAGAATATTGCTTCCATATCTCGAATAGTTTTATATGTCTTGTATTTTACAGTACAACAGAAAACTATTTTTTACTGGGGTAGCATTGGAAAGTTAAAGATCCCAAATTAATCTTTAATTCAATGTTTATGACAAAGAAATACTGAAAGGATTATCGGCTGAAAAAATCAATAGTATAATTGAGTATGGTGAAGAAGAAATTGATAATTGTCTTATTGATTACTTTATGAAAAATCAAGACATTGAAGAATCAATCGATGGTATTTCTCATGATCTAATAAATTTAGAAGGAGAATTATTTAATATCAAAATTAGACATGAGATAAATGTTGCACCCATGAACAATTATATTGAAGATTGGTTTAAAAGAGAAATTGATAACTTAACTAAAGAAGGTCAAGAAACGACAGTTGGGATAGCTTCGGAAACCGTCAACGAGGAGAATAAAATAACAACAGTAATCAAATGAAGAGAGGGGAGATACCATCATAGTAAGTCCATGTTGATTACATTATGCTTTCTTTATGAGTTTTCATCCAATTATTATTCTTCTTTGAATATAAAGGTATAACTGAAATCTAATAACTTTTGTTTGTCTTCTTTCTAGATCATGTTTCTCTACATCCACCCACCTTCTTCCTTGTACAGTTTATTTCCTTGTACATATTTACTTTTATGGTCCTAGAGAGCCCTAATCCTAGTCCTTTGGACAAATGCCTTTTAAATTTCAAAGCATTGTAATAGACTCTATTATTTTTTAGAAACCCCAAGAGAACTAATCCGAGATCAGTTTTGACTGTATTTTATAAATCTGAGATCTAAGTATAAAGTATTTGAAATTGATCCATCATAATATTCTTTTGATCTATGCAAGTATTTACTCTACGAATGTTCTCTTATGCGTCTGGACCATCTTCTTTTATTTTTATGTGTGATCAAAAATATTTATTTTCACTATGATGGATGTGAGGAAATTGTATGCAATGTGTGATGTGTGAGGTTCCTGGACCTTTCTTAGGAATTCTCTTAAAATAAATCTTTTATCTTTTATCATTTTTTATCTTTCTTTGAGCATAAAGATTGGACCATCTTAAGGTCTTATATTATTTCTAGATCTAAAGTTATTAAAGAATACCATAAGCCAAAGAGGAGTACCACCTCTATCAAAACGTAGGATGATTCATATCCTCGTGATGTTGTCGTTTCAGACCTGACGAATTCAAGTGTCAACATTTTTGGCGACCATACTCGGGAGCAACTGAAATATTTGAATCTAGTTTAGCATCCTTAAATTACATGACTTTTCCTCAGGCTAACCAACCCTAGTTAGAAATTAGATTAAATAATCAACGAAGTATTCTACATCAGCTATATAATCTTGCAATAACAACAACCGAAACCATAGAAGAATTAGAAAGGTGTTGGAAAACATTGGTTCAAGAAGAATAAAGACGAGAAGAAAGACAAGACTAAAGAAATGAGAGACAAGCTCAAAGAGCACAAGAACAAGGCCGAAATTGAAACTGGACGAATACAAAGGACCAGTGACTAGATGTAAAAGCAAGCAATTGCATAACTTAGAAAGTGAAGAACATATTCCTGATGAAAATAAGAAGCTTCTAGACATGGTTGAAAGGGAAGAAAGATAAGAAGAAATAAATGAAGAAAGACGAGAGGAAAGAAATGAAGAAAGGTAGGAAGAAAGGAGAAATGAAGGAATGAGAAGATTCATAAATCTAAGAATAACAAAGGACTCTCCCCTTGATATGCGTGGTGAACAGCATGAGCTTCTTGTTCTTCCCAAGGGCACTTTGAAGACATTCTCCGGAGATGGAACAATTGATGCTAAAAGACATGTTGATTTGTTTCTAGATGTTTGTGATTTTCATCTTGTTGAACATGATGATGTGATGGTAAGGTTGTTTCTCCAAACCTTATAGGACCAAGCTTATGAATGGTCCACAACGTTACCCACCTGATCAATTGGTTCGTTCAATGATCTTGAAAACATGTTCTTGACTATGTTCACTCTCCCAATCGCGTATCATACTCTTCTCACCAATTTCACTCAGATTGGTTTAAATAAGAATGAGAGAATAAAAGATTTCAATCTCAAATTCAATAAAACTATGAACAATATCCCCGAAGATAAAAGGCCAAATGACCCAGTGATACTTGATTGTTATAAAAATGTCATGCCACCAAATGTAAATTTTGCTATTAGAGCATCTCAAATGGATACCCTAGAGGAAGCAATGACTAAAGCCACATAAATGGAGGAAATCATGATTGAAACGGGCATTGAAACTGATATTATCCTCAGAAAAGTACAAAGGTGGATGGGTAATCTAAATATTGATGATCAAGGAGCCTCTAGTTCGAGAAGAAATGAAGAGAAAAAGACGCGACCAAGTCAAAATCATGCCATTGGTGGAGGATTTTTCAAAGGAACCATACCAGATGTGAAGATAGACCTCGTTGTAGCCAAAGAAACTAAGAAAAAGATTGAGATTGTGCAGATGAATAGAGCAATTAGAAAAATGCAAAATGAAATAACCAGATTGAGAAGGAACGATAACTATGTATCCAATCCAAGGATGTCAATCCAAGAACAAAGAAGGAACCCTCCTCAAGAGCAAATAGTGAGATTTGAAAATGTTGATAATCAAAAAATACAGAGGGTTCGCAGACAACCAGTTCTAAATGCGGCGGTTCTTGATGAGCCATATAATGAACATATAGTTGAACAAGAAAATGATTATTTACCAGAGGAAATTTTTGAACCTGTACAGAAGGACAGATGCGAGACGTCCATGTATATATTTGAAGAAGGCGAAGATGACCCTGACTCACAAGAAAACATTTCCCAAACACTGGCATTTGTAAATAAGTCCAAAAATAAAGATAATTCTAAAAAAGACAAAGAAAAAGACAAAGAGAAAGTCAAACAAAAAGATAAAGAAAAGGAGAAGGAGAAGGAGAATAACAAAAGTGTGATAAGCAACATTAGAGGTAAGAAGCAACACCAAGTATCAAAACCCCCCCAAATGAAATATAATGTCATTGATGATCTGAGTAAGTTGAGGATTACTCTACCTTTCACAGAAGTGGTAAAGATTCCCCAACAAAGGGATAATATTTTGAAGTTGTTAGAAAAGCCAGCTAGAAGAATTGAAGCAGTTGCCACAAGTCTAAAACAAATTCAAAACACATCAACAATCAATTTGAGAGGCAAAATCCCACCCTTCTATATTTCAATAGAAAACCATGATGTTTCACTCCATAATTGTCTAGTTGATACTGGCTCGACAAATAATATCATTCCCTTGGCAGTAATGGAGGCGTTGGGTATGAGTTTCACTAGATATTATGAAATAGGCGAAATAATTTATGCAATTGATTCCAGGCAGATGTCAGCTTATGGAGAAATTAAAGATTTATATGCCTGGATTATTGTTGCTCCTCATATTATTACAGTTTTCAATGTTGTGGTGGTGGATCTTCCTCCTGCATATGGAGTTGTCCTCGGAAGAGACTAGACATCCATGATTATATGCTATATAATGAATTATGGAAGTTGCATGATGTTTCTGGATAAAGACGGATCAATGATCAAGGTTCCTCGTGAACCTAGGAAGTCGTTTGCCTTCAAAAAGAAGGATAACGAGCTAATGGAAGATTATATAGACGTTGGTATCGGAAATTATGCTATCCTGGACATGGAACAAATTGAGGACATAGAAAATCAAGATAATCATTTTGCAGGCTACTGGACGATGTCATTTGATGGAGCATGCTCAAGTTCATGGAGTGGAGTTGTAATTGTCCCACATGCTATCAGACTTGAATTTTCATGCACAAATAATGAGGTGGAATATGAGGCTTTGATTCAAGGAATTATCCTTGCACAAGAAATGAAGATAGAACATTTGATTGTGACTTGTGACTCTGAGTTGGTAATAAATCAAGTTACTCAGAAATATAAGATTAAGAAGCAAAGACTTAAATTATATTTCAAAAGAGTAGGTGAATTGATGGAATCCTTTTGTTATTTTAGTATTTCCTTCATTCCAAGGGATAAAAATCATAAGGCAAATTCATTAGAATTGGCAGCTTCACTATCAAACCCAGATGATGTCCAGAGTAAAACATATTTTCAGGTAAAAGAGTATTCCAACCTTCTATACCTGAAAATCAAGAGTATTTTCAAGTATTTGAGAATGATGAAGACCTAGAAAAAAAATTAGTAAATGATAATGAAGATTAGGATAATGACATTACCGATGTTTCGAAGAATTGTGTTCAGTCCAAATATATTTTCACAAGAGATGATCAATGATCATGCTAAAAATTGCCTGGAAGAAGTATCGGTCCGAAAAGTTCAAGAAACGAGAAAATTCAATATTGGGATTGATAGTTCCCCAAAGTACATTAACTTGGGATTTGATTGCATAGCTAATGAAGTTGATCAATATGTCACACTCTTCAGAGAATATATAGATGTTTTTGCATAGAGTTAGGATGATTTAAAGGTATATGATAAAACAATATTTCAGCACATCATCCCAATAAGAGAATGAGCAAATCCTGTCAAGCAAAAGATAAGGATGATCAACCCCAAGTTGAAGCCACTGGTGAAGGTTGAGTTGGAAAAGTTGAATAAAGATGGAATAATATATCCCATCAGACATTATGATTGGCTTTCAAATCCAATGGTTGTGAGAAAGAAGACTAGGGAGATTCAGATGTGTGTATATTTCAAGGATCTTAATAAATCAAGTGTAAAGGATAATTATCCTTTACCTAACATGGAATTTCTCCTCCAACAAGTCATTATATCAGCCTACATGTCCATGTTAGATGGTTTTTACAGGTATAATCAAGTCTTGGTTGCAGAGGAAGACAGAGCGAAGACAACCTTCATAATTCCTTGGGAGACATATGCATATGCTCGGATGCCCTTTGGTCTAAAGAATGTTGGGGATACATTCCAAAGGGATATGGATCATGCCTTTGAGGATTTGATGGGAAAATTCATGGTGGACTACCAATATGATTTAACATTACATTCAAAGACAAGAAATGAGCACATTCGTCACCTGAGGAAAGTCTTTGATAGATGTAGATTATATGGAGTTTCTTTGAATCCAAAGAAATGTTTGTTTGTTGTGACTAAAGGAAAATTATTGGGTCATATTGTATGCAAAGAATGAATCTATATTGATCCAGAGAGGGTTAAATATATAAATTAACTCAACCCTCCATCATCCAAGAAAGGAGTCCAGTCATTTTTTGGAAAAATCAACTTTGTACAGAGATTTGTCCCTGATTATGCAACCAATCAACTCACTATTGAAAAAGAATCAAAGGTTCGAATGGACTTCGGATACACATGAATCTTTTAGTGACATCAAAAAGAAAATCACTACAGCCCCAATCCTCATTAGTCCAGACTTCCAAAGAGACTCCATCATTTATTCATTTGCAACAGAAACTGTTGTGGCATCTGTTCTTACTCAAAGAAATGCCAAGGGTGAAGAACTACCAATTAGTTTCATGAGAAAGACCCTTCATGATTATGAATTAAGATATTCAGAATTGGACAAACAAGCCTTGTCTCTTGTAAAGGCAGTAGCACACTTTTGAACTTACATATTAAATTCTCATGTCATTGCATATGTTCCATCCTCTCATGTTAAGATGTTTTTAAATCAACAATTGAGAGAAGGGAAATGGGAAAATTGGCTGGCGGAGATTCAAGAGTACATTAAAATTAAGCCTTTAAAATAAATCAAAGGGAAAGGGTTGTGTAAGCTAATTGTGAATGGCGATGCTTTGAATGGAGTAGTTTCGATTTCAATTGGAAAACCTATATCTTGTTATGGATGGTATAAAGATATTGTATTTTATTTAAAATATGGACAATTCCCTGTCACCATGACCCCAAAGGAAAGAAGAGCATTAAAAATGATATGAAATCAATATGTATTGATTGTTGATTTTTTATTCAGAAGGAATTACGATGGCATATTATTAAGGTGTGTTGATGAAAAGAGAGCTCAAGAATTAATGCAAGAATTTCATGGAGGTATATGTGGTGGACATTTTGCGCCCCTTGCTACAACGCATAAAATAATAAGAGCCTTATTTTATTGGCCATCCATTTTCAAAGACTCATATGCTACGCTGAGAAAATGCATCTCTTGTCAACAATTTTCAGGGAAGATGAAAAAATCCGCAATGTCATTACAACCCATATATGTAGAACAACCATTCACCCAATGGGGACTGGACATCATCGGACCAATAAATCCAAAATCAAGTAAAGGGAATATATACATCCTCAATGTTGTAGATTATTTCACGAAATGGAAATAAGCAATAGAATTAAAAAGGGTTGAATCCAAAGAATTGGTTAAGTTTCTTAAAGATAATATATTGTCAAGATTTGGTGTTCCAGAAAAGTTTATTTCTGACAATGGTTCAATTTTCGTCGGGTCAAAATTTACATAATTTTGTGGCGAAGATGGCATCATCATGGGGAAATCATCAAACTATTATCCACAAGGGAATGGTCTTGTTGAATCTACCAATAAGACACGCATTCATATTTTAAAGAAAATTGTTGATCAAACTCAAAAGAATTGGCATTTGAAATTGATGGATGCTCTATTATGGGCAAGCATAATGACTTTGAAAGACAGTACTAGGATGTCTCTGTATATGTTGGTTTATGGAAAGGAAGAAAAAATGACAATCAACCTCGAACTAAATTCCTTGACCTATGCATTTAATAGAGAGGACGAAAAATATAGTACTCTTATGTAAAAGAGATTAAATCAACTATTAAAATTGGAAGAAGAACGAAGTGAAGCTTTTCATAGAACATCTCAGAGCCAACAGAGTGTCAAAAAACATTTTGATCAGAGCGCAATAGTAAAGGATTTTCAAAAAGGCAAACTGGTGTTACTATGGAACAAAGCTAAGGAGAAACTATCAATGCACACAAATTTTAAATCACTCTGGATCAGGTCATACATCATTGAAAAGATTATGGGTTTCAATTCATATATTCTCAAATACATGAAGGGGAAAATGTTAATGTTTATTGTTAATGGGAGACGCTTGAAAATATTTTTCACCTGAAATTTTCTCTTATCCTTGTATATAGTTTTCATTTATTTTTTACATCCTTACTATTTGAATCCATAGCCCAAAGGATAAAAACATCTGGTCATGAAGATTATGGATTCTAACAACCCGCGGGGGGTTATCATCCTACAATTGGAGCCAGTTGTTGAAACCCTTTCGTGCTTTTCAATTTCCCCTCCCTTGTTCTATTTTCCCACCTATTTACGCCCTTTCTTTCCCCCCATCTATATTTTCCCTTTTTCCCATTTCCTATTTATCCATTCTTTTTCCCTTTCTTGGTTACTGTACTTAGCCATTTTCACGTTTGCGAACCTTCAGACCCGCGGATTTTCTCACTTTCATTCTCATTCATTCACCTATGCATAAGTTTGCCTCAACACTTAGACTTTTCTTTAATTCACAGGTACGCGGATTCAAATATTTGCCTTCCCTTTCCACAACCTTCACATTGCACTTCAACTTCTGCATTCTACATTTCTACCATCACTTAACTTTTATTCTCATCACGAATGTCAGGTTCCCAAATGTCCCATTCTTCTTATATTCGTGAGTCCGATAGACTGCCTTCTATACTTAATTTCTTTGGATCTCTTATCCAACCACGAGTTCGCGGGTTGGTGGGTTCACAAAAATTTGATATTGATATTCTCTCATCTTCGTCCCCACCATTACGTTTCTTTTCCCAATGTGTAATCAATGTTATTTAAATGCTAACAATTGTTTTGTAGACTTCGAAAAGGTCGTTATTAATGGTGAATGGCTCAATAAATATTCATTTAATTCTCATTTCTTAGGGGATTAAATTATCATTATCTCTCGAAAAATTTCATTTGTAAATATCATGCAGTTGAAGAAACAATTTTATCAACTTAATGGCAGCATCATCTCGACAACAGTTATATGGTGATACTTTGAATATTTTTGGCCGCGAAGATCAAAATTTCCAGTGGTCGAGAGCATATTGAACATCTAGGATTTCTCTTGTTGGTTGTGTTCCAGAGGCTTTCGACTGTAAGTAAATTGTTGCATGTTGTGTTGAAAAATACATACCAAATCAAAGGGTTATACAACTCCAGGGACATTCCCCAATTTCTTTGTCACCTCAATTTTTTCGTAAAATATTAAAGCTGTTAGAGCCCACTCTCGCCTTCAAAGGTGAATATTACAGAGATTTTTTGAAGAAACATAATAATGGGCTCAACCTCTTGCCAGGGTACTTGGAGAATCTTGCGTCCATACCAGTGGACATAACCAGAATTGAGGTTGACTCTTTGAAGAACCCTTATCGAGAAATCACATGGTTATTCACCAGAATAACAGGTCAGGAGAATAATGCTTCCATATCTCAGATGGTTTTATACATCTTGTATTTTACAGTCCAAAAGAAATATATTTTTGACCGGGGTAGCACTGGCGAAATTCAAGATCCCAAATTAATCTTTAATTCAATTTTTATGACAAAGAAACAATTTGATGAACATGTGGAAATATTGAAAGGATTATCGACCGAAAAATTCAATAGTATAATTGAGTATGGTGAAGAAGAAATTGATAATTGGCTTATTGATTACTCTATAAAAAATGAATACATTGAAGAATCAATCCATGGTATTTCTCATGATCTAAGAAATTTAGAAGGAGAATTATTTAATATCAAAATTAGACATGAGATAAATGTTGTGCCCATGAAAAATTATATTGAAGATTGGTTTAAAAGAGAAATTGATAAGTTAACTGAAGAAGGCCAATAAACGGGCAGTTGATACAGTTCCATAAACCCTCAGTGAGGAGAATAAAAGAACAACAACAAGAAAATGAAGAGAGGGGAGATACCATCATAGTAATTCCATGTTGATCACATTCTGCTTTCTTTATCAATTTTCATCCAATTATTATTCGTCTTTGAATATAAAGGTATAACCGAAATATGGTCACTTTCTCTTTGTCTTCTTTCTATATCCTATTGTGTTTCATCCAACCACCTTCTTCCTTCTACATTTTATTTTCTTGTAAATGTTTACTTTTATGGTCCACGGGAGCCCTAATCCCAGTCCTATGAACAAACACCTTTTAAATTTCAAAGCATTGTAACAGACTCTATTATTTTTTAGAAATCCCAAGAGAACTAATTCAGGATCAGTTTTGACTGTATTTTATAACTCTGAGCTCTGAGTATAAAGTATTTGAAATTGATCCATCATAATCTTGTTTTGAGTTATGCAAGTATTTACTCTATGAAAGTTCTCTTATGCGTCTGGACCATCTTCTTTTATTTTTACGTGTGATCAAAAATCTTTATTTTCACTATGATGGATGTGAGGAAATTGTGTGCAATGTGTGATGTGTGAGGTTCCTGGTCCTTTCTCAAGAATTCTCTTAAAATAAATATTTTATCTTTTAGCATTTTTTATCTTTCTTTGAGCATAAATATCGGACCATCTTAAGGTCCTATATTATTTCTATATCTAAATTTATTAAAGAATACCATAAGCCAAAGAGGAGTACCACCTCTATAAAACACAAGAGGATTCATATCCTCATGAGGTTGTTGTTTCGTTCCTGGTGGATTCAAGCGTCAATAAAACTATAAAACACAAATATCTTAGCTCCACATCAATTGAATATTGTATCCAAACCCCACACAAAAAATCGTGAACTCGTCCATTATTTGGAAAGCCACAACCGAAGCATTCCCAACTATTGGGAAATGGCTAATTTGGAAGGTCTAAAAATTGGACAAGGTCCTTCTTGGCCTTAACCCTTGGATTGGAAGTGAAAAAAATCACAGGCTACCTACACCTCTCATCCATTATCTCAAATTGAAGGGCCATCATTCCCTTTGGCATATTGAAATAGGCCAGGCTTTAAACTCTAGGAATCAATAATGGATAACATGGAGATATTTGGATCTCAATGAGGACTACGCAAAGACTTGGACTTCCTACATAAATATCCTAAGGAAATGCAGTATTTTTATCAGTGAAGAGGAGGATGAACTCCTATGGTCCATGAACCCCATGGGTGGATATGTGCCCAAAAATGGATATAAAATGCTAGCCATGGAAGGCTTTGACCAGCCTTTGATATATTGGTGGAAACCACTTTGGAAATGCAAATTCCTAGCAAAGGCCAGAATATTTATGTGGCTCCATTTAAATAACAGAGCATTAACTTGGAATTTGCTTCAAAACTTAAGTTACCAAGGCCCTGGAAGATGTTGCTTATGTGAATCAAATTTGGAAACAAATGCTCACCCCATCCTCTTTTGTCCCTTTACTCATCGGGTATGGAGAGAATTTGCAGGTTTATATGACTGAAACTCAAATGGCAAGGGGACACAATTGAAAAAGCATTAAAAAATAGCACAAAGACAAGGAAACAAAATATTTCAAGGCCCTACGATTAACCTTGGCCTGGGGAATTTGGCTAGCGAGAAACACAAAACCTTTTTAGAATAAGGACACTTTTCCATTTCATTGTGCCTCCCAAATCCTTAGCATATTAAGTGTGTTCCCTCAATTTTACACCACCCCTCAGCGAGTTCAGAGGTCTGTCACAAATATCAACACCCAAATCCCTTGGGTTTTCTTTGGAAAAGAATCACAAGGAGACCCCACCCAAAGGAGGAGCAAGGGGTCTCATCTTCCTCTCTCAAAACCATTTCATATTAACCAAAGTGAAATCATAGCTCTCAAGTTGGTTTTAATTATATCCATGGTAAAATGAATCACGCAACTTCAATTCCTCATAGACTCTCTCCTAGTGATAAAACGGTTAAAGGGTGAAACAATGTTAAGAAACTTCAATCTCCACCCATTTGTTTGTGATATCAAGAACCTCCAAGCTTTGTTTTCTCACATTAATTTTTCTCACATTAATTTTTCTCATGTCTACAGGGAAAACAACTTGGAAGATGATAGACTATCCAAATATGGCCTCGAGTTGCAAGAAGGCAATTGGGAAATCAATGAGTCCCTCCAAGGACAAATTATTTCTCACTTTCATGAGTCATGGATTTAACATTCTCTCAGTTCTTAGTGATGATTTAGAAAAATATGTCACCTCAAATATAGTTTTGGAATTATCCTTTGAATGCTTCAAGGTTATTTCTATAAGCATAAAGTTGTTTCTAAATACATGACAAGTTGCTTTTGTAAAAAAATTATTCAAGGGGTGATCTAATATCCCCCAGTTCTCATATAGTCTTGTAAACCTTTAGATCATACTTCCTCACATGCTAGTAATCAAAATCAGCTAGTTTTCTATTAGGTACAAACCTTTGGTCCATACTTTTTTTTACCCAACAGGGTATCCTAAAATACCACTTATGGTATTCAACTCATGTACCTTTATTGTCTTTAATAAAATTACTTGATTTTTTCCTTTAAAAAAATAATAAATTTGACAATGGAAAATAACAATTTTGATAATGAAATTCTGCAATCTTGCAAATTATGACATTGTACATGGATTTGTAGGCCCTCATTCTCATTGTAACAACTTCATATTGAAATTTCAGAAAAAGAAATTTGTAATTCCAACAATCCGTCAAAACTCTTGCCATAATTATAAAGAAAACTCGTCAGAAACTAAGGGCCATATAGTACAAGAATAAATTACTCCCTAATTCGAATTGGGTCATTATATTATTTTGCATCTATATCAATGTTTTCAAAGTGGGAAAAATGGTAGGAATAATCTTGTAGGGTCATTTTAATGGCAAGTTCTGGTTTGGAAAATTGGGGTTTAAAACCTTTCAAGGCCATTTTGAGGCATCAAACAGAATTTTTTGGCATCAAAACTTTCTCATCTTTATTTTAGACCCATTTACATTATTTTACACATTGATTCCTTTCCAACGGTGCAAAAATAACTTCAATCGGAGTTCATATGCAAAATTTATGCCTCTGGCAAGTCTGCCTACCATGTTGAGCACCATGGTACGAGTGGATGCCACGTCATCCCCCATTACTCACGCATATGGGACTATCCACGTATGCAATTTCAATAAGATTCTAGAAGGTCCAAAACCTTATCACAATTGAGGGCTAAGGAAGTCAAAACCCTACTCCTAGATGGCTATTAGGCGATGTTAAATAATGGGACGCTAGGAGCATAAGGGGTTCCATTCTTTGGCACTGTATGTATTCCATGGTTGAGAAGACCACCTGGGAGTGGTATTTTGAGAGAATAACAGAGAAGGAGAGAATTTGTAGCATCCATATAGGCCACAGTGTCAAAGGTAACTCCACAAAGAGTACATCTTTCTTTGTACTTTCATTTGAAGAAAAGAGAGCATAGTGGCCTCACCTTCTAGTTGGGTTTTCTCCTGTATTGGGTTTCCCATGTTATATCTTGTGTTTATTTTTGGATGGTGTGTGAGTATTATGTTTTGTATTTTTTGCATTTCATCTATTTCATACATTATAAGAAGAAAACTAGTAATTAAAGAATCTGAGATCCAAAGGAAATTAACCTTCATAGTAAATATTTTGTTATTTTATTAGAGGTATTGTGACAAACTGTCAAGTGGAATATCCACGACATTTTATAGATCACTCTCAATAATTGGACTTACTGAATTTCTTTTTTTATTTGACGAGACCTATATCCATTTTCATTCACTTTAACCCACTATAATGTGGAACTATATTTTTAATGAGTGGAAACACTTATAATATGATAGTGACCTACCAGGTATTCCCACAGTATGGCATTTTATATATGATATGTTGCTCATTTAACCCACAATGGGGTGTCCAAGGATCTCTCTCTGATCTTTGTTAATCTCTCTCTCCATAATTCCGCTAGTTGCTAAAAATCCCAAACTGTGCCTCTGGTTACAGAATTTTGGTCTCTTTCATTTGCACCAGTCCTTAAGCACCTAAAAAAAAAGGTGCTAACCCTTTTCCTCCTTAATGTGATTGGTGTCTATGATTGTAGCTTAACCAATTAAGCACTTTAATTCCTGGTCGTAGATCTTCCTTTCCAAATTATGATCAAAGATCGAGACGCTTATCTATTGCAGGAAATATTTGACGATTCTATCTTAATAAACTAGTGAGATGGATGGTCTACGCATTACAACAAGGTGGTGTGTTAACGAATTTCCACAGAGCACACAATTCATGGCGCGAAACGTTACCAAATCAATGGACAGTCTCTATCTAAATCGAAACACTCCCAATAATTAAATTTTATGCAACTCCAATGCATGCTTTCACTCTCCTCTGTCGATCATGTCTCCAGATCGACGGTATGATCTCTTCATCATGCAACTTCCTTCCTATCCAATTGACAGCTGGGACTAAATATTCAATTGACCTGATGGTTTAGATTGCTCCATACTTTGCCATGGATTCTGATGACTTTCCTTAACATTGGCCCATGATCTAACGGTCCATATTCTTCATAATCAAATAAATTCCTCACTTTCATAAATCAAATCCTATATTATGTCTCTCTTCTAGAAATCACTTAAAACATAGGAAACTACAATAAATCAACCCTTATGGAACCCAATCCCTAGTAAATGAAAGACCTCCTAGGTCTCTACCAAATGCATAAGATTTGGAGGTAGGATGCTCCTACATCAGACTCCCAAGGGAAAAAAAATTCATAATCTCCTTATCATGAGTCTTCAACTACTTCATTCTTCTAATATCCTCCAGGGTCCCAAACTTCATGTTGTTGCTTGCTTGCTTTTTTGTTCTATTGTAGGGTTTATGCCTGCAATTGTTTACTTGCTCTGCTGATGTAGATATTATTTTCTCTTTCATGTCTTCTCTGAGACATCTTCACCATCAACATCCTTATCATCTCAATCTCAATGCCTAGCTTATCCTTTGGCTAGTATATGCTTTGCAATTTGTTGTATTGTTGTTGCATTTTGTTGTTGTTCCTGCTATCCATTCATTTTCTCCTCAATATCAATTTGAGTTGAGTCTGTCCTTTCTCTACAGTCTTTATTCCCTGCATCTTTAGTCAGCCATACCTCCAAAAATTTCATATCTTCCTCAAAATTCATCAACTCATAAGGTTGAAATTGAGGTCTCCTTTCGTATTTAAGAAATATCTCAAAATATATTTCTCAATCACCTTTTCATGTTCATCGTTCTCTTCTATGCATGCATCCTTAAATTGAAAATTAAAACTTACTTCTATCTCCTCATATGATAAAATCATTTTTATATCACTGTTAGGTACTTGTGAACATGTTTGTTTCTTGGTTGTACTTTCTCTTCTTCCTGACTCAGGTTCCATCAAAAATATTTCCATCAACTTAATTTCTTCATTCCAATGTGTAAGCATTGCATCTGAAAGCGTCTCTTCAACTTTCACTTGGCTATCTCCATGAGCCAATTCTCCCTCAATTCTTGCAACAACAAGTTCTTATATATGTCTATGAGCAATATCTTTGATCAAATGTGTATGGGATTCTTCTAGATTGTCCTCATGAGACACTCTTACCTCATCCTCCATCAGAATGTACTTCTAATCCTTTCTTCTTGAAATGTTTTTATACATTTATTTTTCTTCCTTCTTCCCCTTGACAGCTTCAAGTGATTTGTCACTTGTTAATCCTGCAATCACACACAAATTGTCAATTACAAAAACATAAGGCTGACTATCCTTCTTTGCTTCCCCTATAAACACATCCACATGCTGATACAAACTCTCCAAAGAGATCATGAGGCTTTCTGCAAGTCTCTCACTCTCTAAGCAATCTATGAGACTCTCAACAGGTCTCATCTCAACATCATCCTCTTCAAGGATGTCTCTTTTCTCTGGTTCACAATAGTAAAATTCCTCCTCGGTCAATGGCCTATGTTTGAACTCATCTCCTCTAAGTTTCTCCTTCTGCATCCAAGTATTCATTCTCTGCTTCATATTCTCCAATCTTTCCCCCATCTTCTCTTCATATAGCTACATTATTGGTCATTTGACCCTCTTTTTCATGCTCCATCCTTGTCTTTGGTTCTCTTTGATCTCCTTATGTAGCAGTTGTCTTATGTGACTTTGTTTTATTCTTAGCTCAATCATTTATTTTTCAAGCTCCATTTTACTTGAATCTTCTTCCTTATGCCATATGCTTTGGCATCTTTCTCTCCTCTGGTGTGGCTTCTCTTTGAACCTCTGCAATGACCATCAGTAACCATTGTCTCCATATCGTTTGTAAACTTTATCTCATTCACTTGTAGACTGCACTCAAGCCTTTGTAACAAGCTCTCTCCATATCCTACTACCCAATACCTTACTGAGCTTATCCTTAGCCTAGTCCTCTATATTTTCCTGGTCCTCTCACTTAGAACCTTCTCTGAGCACTCCTTGCTCTTCTAGGCTTCTGTAGTTTCCACTTCTTCTCTTGATAACACTCAACTTGTCCTCTTCATCCAACCTCAGCTAGAACTCTTCAAGGTCCCTTGCCACACTTTTCCTTCAAGATCTTACACATGCTCTTCTCATGCATTCATTTAAGAACACAATTGATTCTTTGTCACAACTCTCCTGGCTGTCATAGCTGCTATCAAATCATTTCTTTGTCTTCTCTAATCTGCAAACACGATCTCAAAACCAAAGATAACGAAAAAAAACATCGTCAATATCTTCAAGATCGCCTCATGATCTTGTTTATCCACTCCTTGCCTTGAATGGACAATTTTCTGTCATAATTCTTTTGATTCCTCTTATGCACCCTTTTGTGCATGGTATCCTCTGTTCACTTCAGATTCCACTAAATCCGAACTCCACTATACATGATTCTTAATCCAATCTTTTGCATGAAATATCCTATTGCAACCTCATCTCTGATCTTCTCTCAAAGTAGAATATTGTCTCTGTATTTATTTCATAATTAAATGTTTGTAGTTGTCGACATAGACTTCATATTTATTATTAGCCAGCTAAATCTATTACCTCATACCTCCTCAAATGTCTATACATTATGCTTTGAGCAATGAGCAATTTAATTTTCTTTGATGTTGTTCTTCATTCCCAAAGAACCTTCAATTGCTCTGTTTACTTTTTTCCAATTTCAAAGAGCATTGTACTTGTTTTGTTTCTATTCTCCAACCTCAAAGAGCTTTCAACTAGCTCTTATACCACTTGATAGAAACCTACCAAGTCTTTCCACAGTATGGTAGCTTATATGTGATATGTTCCTCATTTAACCCACAATGGGGTGTTCAAGGATCTCTCTTTGATCTTTGTTAATCTCTCTCTCCATAATTCTGCTAGTTGCTAAAAGGCCCAAACTGTGCCTCTAGTTATAGAATTATGGTCTCTTTCGTTTGCGCCAATCATTAAGCACCTAGAACAAAAGGAACTAACCCTTTTCCTCCTCAATGTGACCGATGGTTGTGACCGTAGGTTAACCAATTAAGCACTTTAATTCCTGGCCAGTAGATCTTCCTTTTCAAATCACGATCAAAGACCAAGACGCTTATCCATTGCAGAAAATATCTGACGGTTCTGTCTTAATCGACTAGTGAAATGGATGGTCTGTGTGTTCCAATAAGGTGGCGTGTTAACGAATTTCCACAACGTGCGTAAATCCTGGCGCGACATGTTACCAAAGCAATGGACGGTCTAGATCTAAAGTGCAACACCTCCCAATAATGAAAGTTTATGCAACTCCAATGTGCACTTTCACTCTCTTTCATCGATCATGTCTATGGATCGATGGTCTGATCTCTTCGTCATGCAACTTCCTTCTGATCCAATCAACAGCTGGGACTTAATATGTGATTGATGCAACGGTTGAGATAGCTCCATACTTTTCCATGGAGTCCAATGGCTTTCCTTAACATTGGCCTATGATCTAACAGTCTAGATTCTTCATAATTTGACAAATGGATCTTACGCTTCCTCTGAATCACTTCTCTAATCCGACAGTCCACAATTGATACCAAGAGAATCAACGATATTTGTAACCTCTTCCATGATCTCGATCTTAGAATATGAACCTGCAATTATGATAGAGTCATCAATCCTTTACAACAATCTATGATCACATTAATGATATCCTTCAGAGGTTATGTTCCCCTGAGATTCTTTCTCCTTCAGATCCTCTGTCAAAACCCTAAGATCTGCAATTCATCAAAACTTATAGATATTTAAATACACGATCCCATAATAGGGATATTCAATCCTTCAACTTGAGTCTTACAAAGACTCCTCTTCTTTGAACCTGCAGTCAAACCTATAAGATCTGCAATTTCATCATTACACAGATCTACAAAGATTGTCTAAATTAACAGAGACCTAATACTCTTGTGACAAAGATTCACTACCTAAACAAACCGAGACCTTTAGACAACACTCGAAATAGAGTGGTTATATTTCCAGTATTAATCAGAATGCACACTTACTTTACATGAATTTGCATGAGGCTTCAATGCCTTCTCAGACCTAGGTTTCATCCAATAGGTCTTCTTCCCTTTTGGCCTAATTTTCACTCAATTGGCCACACCCTTTCTTGGCTTGTTCTACATTCACTTGGACACCATCTATTTCGCCTCATCTACATTCTTTTGGCCACCATCTATTTGGCTTAATCTACATCTGTTTGGCCACCATCCCATGCCCTCAAGGCTTACAATTATTTGTACAAAAGTTTTCTGAAACCAATTATGGTTCAGATCCACAATCCTCTCAACAATAAATCCCTAAGGATCCTCTTAGATCCACAGACCTCTCACTCGACTCCTATATTTAGGATTCTCAAATTCCTATGAGATCTAACTAACCCTAAATCTCTCTAACAAACCAAACTCTCTCATGTTCTCACACATTCAAGAACATTTACAAATCAATTCCTCAATTTCATAAATCAAATCTTATCCTATGTCTCTCTTCTAGAAATCACTTAAAACATAGGAAACTACAATAAATCAACCCTTATGGAACCCAATCCCTAGTAAATGAAAAACCCCCTAGGTATCTACCAAATGCATAAGATTTGGAGGTAGGATGCTCCTTCACCATAATATGAAATATTCCATATTTAGTATTTTGATTATATTTATCTTATCTCTAAACAATCTGGCTAAGATATTAATCAATTTGATATTTATATGTAGTTAACTATTGTCAAATAAAAACATGACACATAAATTAGCTAACTCAATAATTATCATTGACTCAATTCTTTGAAGTTCTATTGGTTACTGAATTTCTAGTTCAACAAGCATGGTTTTTATTATTTGGTTTATTTTATCCCCAAATTTCCGCTAATATGCTCAAAGGGAACTTCAAAATTTCATCTCCAAGTTATTTGATCATAAAAATAACATGATAAATAAAAAATAATTAATTTTCTTTTATAAATATGATAAAATAAAGTTGGTATCAATAATAGATGGTAATCATTATCATTGTTTTGTTTTATCCATGGGAATCAATAACTCATTAGATTGACCTAGGTTAGTACAAAGATCAAACCAATTGGTTGCCAGTATAACCCAAGAGTATTTCCAATAGCCTGCAAATCAAATATACCAATAACTTATGACTTAGCAAGGACCAAGACATCCCAAAACCTAAGTGAACCTCTATCCCAGGGGCCATATACCCTTCTAGGCTTATCACAATCGACCAAAGTCTTATTGGGAATTTGAACCCGGGTGGGGAGAGTGCAAGACCATTAAATTATAATGCATAATGGTACTTAAAATGCATACTATTTGCTAAGTCAAATAAATATAACTCATGCTCATATAACATTTGTGATATTCTCATTTCTCAATATAGGATGTAGAAACCATAATAACTTCTTCATTTTTTTCACAAAAGTTCTTTTAAAAAATTAAACTAACCCTATAGTAAAATGACTATTTCAATCATAACTCTAATAATAATCAAACATACATTTCAAACATGAACAAAGTTTTATCATGATCCAAATTTTATACTTTCTAAAAATTTTGACCACTCTAATTTAACTCGTATTATCAGAAAATTCAATTAAAATTCCAAATCGATAAAATCTCCAACTTGTTATACAATATAATTTCAAAGTTATAAAACATTCACTGCATGTTCATGTCACCTAACAACCTACATGCATATGTGGTGTTTATGGGGAAGAAAAAGAAGACACTTTACACTCAATTGCATAATAACAATACTGCAACTATTACTATTATAATAGTAATAATAATAATGGTATGCCACCTATGTTACATTATGCTAGGCAATATTCCACTTGTTTTATATTCTAAATTAAAAAACATGTCCTACCTCCACTCTACTTGCAAGTATTCCTTTCTTAACTCTATTTCCAAGACAACTCCCACAAAATGCCATAAATTATGGCTTTATTCGGAGTGATCTGATTTTGAAAATTTCATGTTTTCACATGGCAAAGTAGTTAGTCGTGTTTTTAAAAAACGCGTTAAAGAAAAAAATACTATGCGATATTTTTTGTTAGTTTTTTTTTTCTCACATGAGAGATGTTTGAATGTGTTTTTTCCTTGATACTATTTCTTTGAGAATTGTTAAGGTTGAAAACCTTTTTGGTTTGAATTTACATTTGTGTTGGTTTTGGAATGGGGTGTTGGTTTGAACTTATATGTGTTGGTTTTGGGATGCGGTGTTATTGAGGGTGTTTTTTGTTTTAGTTTAATGGTTTGGATACTATTTAGAAATTTTATTTTTTTTCCTTAAGCAAGAGGGTTGTTGAAGTGTTCATATTCATAGCATCTATTAGACTGAAGTAAGTTGTTCATAATTTAATCATTGCACATGTATCTAGTATTAATTTTGAGTTTGGTTACTTTTGGAAGACCTTTTTCAAGACTTACTTCCACATAGTTTTGTGTGAATGTGAACATACCTTGTCTTGGCTAGGCTTTATCTATAAATCTCCCCATTGTATTCTATATTGCCTTGAGGGTTTCAATGTCCTAAAGGTTAGGCAGGAGATGTGGTAGTGTTACTTAAAATGGGATTGAGGACATATTCTCCTCCTTTGGATTGAAGCCCAAAGACCATCAATTAAGATATAACTCATTGGTTCCCAAAGACCATGGGTCATTTTTAAATATTAAATCTCTATCACCTTTGAATTGAAAATGAAATTCGACTAAACCCTTACCACATAAGTAAAACAAGATTTTTCCTTTCAAGTGGGGGGGCAATGGATTTGGATCTAAGATTCGAGAGTCTTGAGATTTGGTTTCACTCCATGAACTTCTCAATCATAACTTTATCGCCATACAAAAGAGCTTTTTCTTTCATCATGCAAACTAAAATGTTTATCTTAGGAAAGTTTTTCGATTTTTTTGATAAATTTCAAGTGTCGACTCTTAGTTTTCTTAGAAATCTTTGTGGTAATTCTTCTAAAAGATGAGGACTTGTACCACTAGGGATGAACATTTGATTCACATCATGGATCTATCTTGACTTAAATAGCATAAGCCATATGCAACACCACAAAGGACAACACAATCTTGATTCCTAGTCCGCACAAGAGGAGGAGTGGCTCAAGGGACTCCTAGCTTAAGAGATCCACTCTATGAACTAAACCTAAGCTTCCAAAGCAATGAGTTGGAGTAGACCGAGAAAGGATCTCATGCCAACTAAGGCGAGCCCTAAGCACATGCAATTGGAGCATCCCCCAAATTCATCTATCCTATTTTTTAGAGAGATACAGATTACTTAAATAAAATATCACTATCATTACCAAAATGTCAAACATCATTTTCTATGTATGTGACACTTGTTAACATAGAACTACACAAAATGCCTAATAATATTGATGACCATTGATTGAGCCACCTCTTGAGGTATATATACTAAGTAGTCAAATTGTTATGTGAAAGGAGTCCTTTATTCCACAAAAAAATTATACATCAATTTAATATCTAACTAAATTATAATCTTAAATTAAATTATTATTATTATTCAAGAGTATATTTTTACTTAAATAATAAAATTTTGTATATTAATTTTGATCTGTACTAAATCGTGACAATAACATTCAATAACAATAATAATTAAGAATTAAATTTAACCAAGTGATTAGGGATTCTCATTTCACTTTACAACTCACCTAATTACATGGCTATTTGTCTCAAATCAAGACGAAAGCTATCCTAATCTAAAGATAGATTGATTGGGATTTTCATTGAAATCAACTTGACCATTTTCCAAGGTTGCGTAGTGAAGTTAATTTAGTATCTTTATCTTGTCATGATGGATAGCGTTGGTTTCTATGTTACACCTACCTTTGTTGTCACTTCATTGAACAAAGGCGAGACTTCCCCATAGAAATTTCAATAAAGACTTTAATTCCCCATAGAAATTTGAATAAAGAACTTTAGTCTTAACTGTCCACATATGGAACAATTATGTTAAATCAGGGAATAATTTTCCACATATAAAACCATCACTATTCTTAAATGTGGGAGCTTTGTGAAAAAAAAATCATATAAATGTTCGTTCAATTCAACCAATAACTAACACAATCAACTCTATGGACAAAACTTTATGGAAATGAATTAAAATAGGAAAAAGACAATTGGGATCCATTCATAATTTCAATGGAAAATAAATAAATAAATTTAAAAACAACTTTGAACTAAATCATATAACTTTGTTGTTTTTGTTGAAATTGGAAAATGCAAAACATTGAACACCATTTAGCAAATTTATATGAGATGATATTACTATATGACACACAAACAAATGAAAAGTCCAATCAGAGAAGTGGAATCCTCTTTGTGAAAAAGAACAAAAGATTGGATCTCTAAAGTGTGAGAGCAAAAGAAAAGTCCAGTCCAATCATAGAAGTGGAATCCTCTTTTTGCAAAAGAACAAAAGATTGGATCTCTAAGTGTGAGTACAACACATTGAGATATTTTCAAAGGCATGGCCAGGAAAATAGATAACATTCCAAATTGATTATTGAGAAAGTAAATGAATTACCTTTTCCAAAATAAAAATAAAATCCTCCCTCCTAAAATAAAAATAAAATTCTTTATACTCATCTTTCACCTGACAATCCAATCCAGATAAAGTGACATGTTAGGAAAATGGCTAGTAAAGATAAATGATCTGCACCCCATTCTAACAACTTTTTTTTTTTAATAATCTTTAATGATATGGATTTATTTTCCTTTATATTGTAAAATAAAATTATTGTTATTTATATAATAACAATAATTAATAATGTTTTATCATGGATAACAGTGTTTGTTTGGGATTGTAACTTATGTTTAATCTTTTTGTTCATTATTTTAATGTAGTTTTTGGTTTTGTTAAAAAATGTATAGTTTGGTAAGATTTTTGAATTATGTTTAATCTTTTTATTGTTGTGTAAAATTTTATAGTTGAATTTTTGGGACATGGTTAGTTTTCAATTTTTAATTTTTAAATTTATTTTTGAGCATATTTTTTCTAATTTATTCAATTTATTTTGTTTTTGATGATGAGTAGAGTGTTTACTTGAAACATTGAACATTTCAAAATCATCCACACAGTTTATTTCTTGAAATTTTTATAGCAAGTATGACCAACTATGAGAACATACACACTCAAGCTCGCTTCTTGTTAACATAAATTACTTATGGTCTATCTCTAAATCTAGAACTTTGATGACTCCTCGAAATTAATCGACATGCCCCTAAGGCATCTGAAAAATTTAACTTATTTTTTCAACATAAAATTATAAGTTTTTTTCTATAAAAAACAAATTGTTCCATCATATTTTATATATATATATTTTTAAACATATATTAAAAACAAAATATATATATATATATATATATATATATATATATATATATATATATATATATATATATATATATATATATATATATATATATATATATATATATTAAAAATAAATTAGATATATATCACATTTATAGTTCTTAAAATTATGTATATAACATAAAATACCCTCTAATACAATATAATTAATTTCAAATTTTATATTTCTAAATTTTTCCGTCATAGTTTTCTAAGTAAATGTAAATGAATTAATGAGAGACTTTAAGACAATAAGTATTGTGCAGTACGGTAAAACAAAAATTGAAATTAATTTCAAATTTTATATTTCTAAAATTTTCCGTCATAGTTTTCTAAGTAAATGTAAATGAATTAATGAGAGGCATTAAGACAATAAGTATTGTGCAGTATGGTAAAACAAAAATTGAAAGTGGAAGGCTTATTTGCACTCTATGAAATTTTATGTTTTGTTTAGGGGAATCAATATTTAATTATTATTTAATTATGCACTTTAATTTAATATTAAAATGATTAAATGAAAGTTTTGAAATTAGACAGTAAAATGGATACACTTAGAAAGATAATTGTAGAAAGTATTACTAAGTGCATGTAAGATACTAATTATATTTAAGTTGAACCTTTGTAATCAATTTCAGTGAAATAGCAGTATATGTAACAAAGTTTCTGTAGGAGAAGCAAAGGAAGAAGGATGAAGACAATGGCATTTGTGTTACTAGGTTTTTTTGCTAGTAAATGTACAGTTCCAAGCAGGACAAAAACATGTATACTCATTTTCAATGAATATAAGGTTTTTTTCTTTCTGAAAAAATTTCAATGAAATAGTTAGAATTTCATATCTTGAACCCAAAGCATTATCATTTGAACAATAATTCACTTCTAACGTTAAACACTTTTGAGTTGTTTCCAAGGAACACCTCGCAAAGAAACTCTCAAGACTTCCTTGAATTCATAAATGGTACCTAGTGCAAACTTATCGACACTAATTACAACGTCTAACTTGGTAGGGACATCAAAACAAGCATACAACAAAGGAAACCAACCCATGGAATTGACATCGAGATCTCCTGCATGAAGTTCAAAACACTCAACCACTTAAGCTATCCCACTAAGCTACAAACACTTTTGATTTATTATCTTCTAATGACAATTGTTTAGCTTGAGAGGAGAGGACAGGGGAACCAATTTTAAAGTTGTATAAACTATTATAAGACACTAGACACAACATATCTAATTGTTTATTACCATGCTTATTTTTTTGACACACACACAAAACATGTTCCACAAATGAGGAGACGAAGGCCAAGCAAACACACATACTTATCTCACTACTAATCAACCTTTATGTTAATAGGATGGCCACTACCTCTACAAACACCCCCATTGGTAGAAGGATCATGGTATATTGGGAATTATATGATACCACAAACTAGACATCATAATGAATGTGGGATAACACGCAATAAGAGAGAAGATTTCAATATTTATCAAAAGATCCACAATATTAGTGTTTACAATCGACATTTTGAATTCCAAAAGAGGAGATTTTAAAGTCCTAGAAAATATTCCAAGAAGTGCCATGTCTAATTGTTTATTATTCACATAGATGTAACTACACAAAACATCCCACAAAAGAGGAGGGAAGGTTGAGCAATCATATTCATACCACAACTAATTGGCCATGATTATGTTAGAAGGAGGGCCACTACCTTTGTGGACACCCTCATTGGTACAATGATCATGCTTTATTGGGGAATAGAGAGTCCTTATATCTGCAAGTCAACTTGAGGATCATTGGCATTTGTTATCTTATCTCCCTGGTTTAGCTGACAAAGATTCTTAACCACTTTGCTTGCAATTTGTTTTGTTGTAATTTTTCAATATATTCAATAGTTCTATCAACCTTGCTATACATTATTCTTATGTTAATATATCCAAAAGATATTCAATGTTAACATTCTTTTTTTTTTCCTTTTGTTTGACTTGATTTGGTTCAATATCTTCTTCCTCCTTAGTCATCTTTCTAAGCATGCTTTTATCCTCATTGATGTATTTTTTTTTATGGGTTTGGATACATAAATTTCTCTTTCTTTCCAAGTTTTATTTGATGGGTTCTTTGCAAAAGAGAAACTTCCCTTATTTTAGTTCCAAATCTTGTGACCACATTCAAGTTCTTATAATTTAGTGCTTCATTCCTTGGTATAGTTTGAAGAAGATTTACATTTCTTTTATTCCTTATTTTCTCCAATATTGTTGAGCAATTCTCCATGGAGTGATCTCCCACTCCATAGTGGTTGCAAAATCTCAGTTTATCCCTATCCTTCAAGGGAAATTAAGGACTAAGGTGATCCTCTTTGAGACAAATAAAATGGTACTTTCAATAAAATCCACATTGACCAACTTTCCCTCCTCTTCATCTACCATGCCCTATTTCTCTGTAATCATTCCCTTTTTCTCCTTGGTTTTTCTAGTTTTGATTTATGGTTTTTATATGGTAAATTGTCTGATAATTAGGATTTCTCTTCCCATTATGTTAACAATCTAATGTGGTGTGAGTGTTAACTTCACAAATATAACAACACCTTTTCTTGTTATTTATTAAATTATGGGGGCATTCACTTGTGGTGTGGTTAGTCACCAATTCACAAATTTCACAATGGCAATTGGTTTCTATATTTCTAACATCTTGAGGGATACCAATTGATTCCTAGAAGTGCAATTATTCCTTTCTATGTCCCTCACTCATACATGTAGTACACCAAATCTCTAACTTCACTTATTGCAGTGTTAGACCTTGTATAGATTTTTGTATTATTTTAATCTTTTCTTCCAATCTTTTATTAGTCAATGAGACTACCTAATCCTCGTTGGTTTCCATTTGTTGTGCTTTCTTTAGTGCTTATTCACAAGTTTTTATTTCATGCATTCTGAAGAACACTCTAAGCTTGTACAGTAGTTTAGTCACAAACCATTGTACAAGAATCTCATTATCTATAGCATAAGGAATCTAGTTGAGCAAATCCTTACATCTTTTATCATAATCTCGTATAGATTTATTTACCATATGTTTTATCTCTTTGAGATTTTATGTTGCAATATGCTTGGCATCCTAGTTTCTAAAGAATGACAAGAAGCAATGCTTTATATATTCTTTTGTTTTGTTATGGTTTCCTATGAAAATCATGAAACATGTTGATACTCTTCTTCATAAATATCTTGCAAATTGCACCATTTATTTTACTTCGTTACTGATATCTTTTGCAAGTAAAACAATGCCTTTGGGGGTCTTCATCTCCTTTGTATAAGATGAGTCTTCCATTGTTAAGGTGTGTTATGATTGTTGTTAACACCTAAATAAATTATGGTGTTGGTTATATTACAAGAATCAATTACTCTTTCTTATTGACTAGAGGCTCCACAATACTTTGGTCATCGTCAATTTCCTCCTCTTCTTTTGCTTTCACTTCTTGGGACTCAATTTAACACTCTTGATATTTATATTCTACCATGATATGCTTGTCTGATCTTCTTTCTTCTACAAATGAACAAACACAACTGTATGTCAAAGGGGTTTGTGTTTCTTCGTTAATTAATTTTGTAGGGTGGGGGGAGTACTCCCATGAGATTCTCAAATCAATGTGGAAGGTGATTCTTACCTCCCTTGGGTATAATATTTAATAATTTTCATCAATTCAAGGCATCTAGATCTGTATTCTATCAATAATTTTACCATCTTCGTCTAATTGACTCTAAATTGAGATTAATCTAGGTTCAATGTGTAATATCAACTAAAGGACTTTATTTACATTGAGAATTTTCATTCTTAATTCTAACATTCTTCTTTTCCTAGGAAACAACTCAGCAGCATCCATGTATTCAACATTTTCTTATATTTTTAGGGCTCCCATCCTAGAGTTTTCATTATTCAAAATGTCTTCCAGACTAGGCACTATTGATGGTGCTTCTAGTTCTACATCTTGCCAATATTCCTAACTCAACTTAGACAAGGTTAGTACCACATAGACCCATCATTATAATGGATATATAACCTCATGAACCATCATAATTGCTTCCTCTTATGCACATCTTACTCTTTCCCAACTCAAATCATCCAAGGTTAGCATATTATAGACTTGATATTCCACTACCTCTTCTCTTCTTCTAGATTGACAAGGTTATGCAACCTCTCTTAAGTCAGATCTCCTCTTTTTTCTTTTATATCTTTCAATTTTGTGTAGCCTCCCTCAAATTTATATTCTTTTATTCTTATATTCTTTTATTTTCTTTGTTTCTTCCTATAATCTATATTCTCTTCTCTTCTCAATTGATGTTTTCTTTCCTATGCTCCTAGGCATGATTGCTTCTTTTATTGGTCTCTTTTTTCCTCAATGCAAGTTGACTATGGATTTCATTACATAGAGTCATCTCATGAGAAGTTACCCCACCATCATCGACCTCGACTCTACTCTAGGTCAACGATGGAAAATGCACCATTCGTTGTCATGCTTTATTTTCTCACCTTTTAAGGAATAATTTCCCACTCTTCCTAGTATTTTTTCCAATCCATATTCAATGGTGCCCGAATTGGTGGTCTTTCTTCTACAATATGATTGACCCCTCAATCAATAAGGACCTTGTGTAATAATTTTAGTGCTAAATAGAAGAAATATTCATGTGCATTTTTGAAGAATATCCTCTTCATGTAGTCCAAGGATGCACATTCTTTTTCTCCTCACAAAATTTGTCCACAATTTTCTCAAACCATTCATCCAAGTTCATTTTTCCTCCATTAATAAGTTTCTACAGCAATCTCTAATATTTTTTGTGGTCGTGTATTTCGGCTATTTTTTTTATCTCCAAGGGTATTAACCCAAGAACTTTCCTTGGGTTTCTATAAAAAAACATTCATTGGCCTATGGAAGGTTTAGTCAGTTCCTTGTTGTGTAATTGTTCAAATCATTTTCCAAATCCTTTCCCATCACTTAGTTATCTCCTTTTGAGCAAGCCAAAATTTCATAAACTTTAACACATTCACATCAAAACGTTGTCCAATTTTTATCAGTTTGTAAAAGGAAACATGATGCAAAAATTAGATCCTCTCTATTGCAAGTAATCATAAGAGGTTGAAACAAATTATATTAAAAGAATGTGCATGGTCTAATCTTAGAATATATCTATAGTATAAACAATTTGAATGTATGTTATAGTGGTTTGGACAAGATTTAGGCTTTATGTGTTGTATAAATAAATACAAGAGTATGGTATTCTTCCAACCATTTTTTATTTCCAAATAAATCTCAAATACTTGAATAAATAAAACTAGAAAATAAAAATAATAATAATAATACAATTAAGAAGAAGTCCAAACATCAATAAATATCCTAAAACATTTTTCACTCTAGAACTTCAATAGGTTTATGTAAACATTTATAGAAATGGATTTGAAGTGTAAACTTCTAGTAATATCATCTATCATATGCTGCTAGTACTTTAACCTAAAATACTTCATGATTGGAACCACGACTATAGATAGTCACTTCCCTTTATGTGATGCATTGAATTTATTATGTTGTGTGTTCATTAGGAGTGGTGAGAATATTCAAAGGTGAGATTAATGAGGTTTTCATATCCATTTTTTTTTGTTAAAAAATGTAGCAAATAATTATACTTATTAGAAAATAGGTGAAGTGGTCGCTCTAGATGAGACCCCATTTTTTCTTATAACTATGTTTTAATTATACAATAGCAATTAGATTCATTCCTAGAAACTTACTTTACCAAACATAAACTCCCTAAAATATTATATCAAAAAAAATTTACACTTTTTTGTTCATTAGCTACTCATTATTACCAAAACAAATATTAAAATAAAAACACGCACTTAAAATAACATTTTATATTTATAACCTTTGATTCAATACACTTTTATTGTTTTTCAAAACATACTATTTAAAATCCACATATTATTTTATAACACTTATTTACTATTCATTGTAAATTTTATAACACTTATTTTCACTGTAAATGATTAAAAAGTTTAAAGGCCACAACTCGTCCTCAAATATTACATTAAAAACCAAGAAAAATGAAGGAATGATTAATATCCAATTGCCAAACCAAATGAGTAAAAATAGAAAAATCTAAATGCAATGATAACCATAAAATCTAATAAGATGGAATATGCAAACCTCTTCGATAAAATCAAATCTTTACATTGGGAAAATGTATTTCGGAACAACATTTTTCAGAATTTGTGGATACAAATTAGCAAATGCATAGGAAGCTTGTATCTAAAAATAATATAAAGTAATAAAGTATTAATACATGCAATGCTCATAATTTATCTTCACAATATTACAATGGGTTATAGGTAATAACTCCAAATGTCAACAAAAATACAATAATTTGAGTGCAGATAGATCCATAAAATCTAATACAATAAGATGGAGTGAGTAAAAATCTTCGATAGAATCAAATCTGTGCATCTTTGCATGGAGACAATGTCCTTCAACACTTTATTTTTTTTGAAAAATAAAGGATTAAAATGAACACATGCATGGAGAATTTTTATATATAATTAATCTACATCATACACTAGCTGAATACACTAAATAATATGATTGATTTAGAGACTTCAAAAGTGTAATTGAGCTTATAAGTGGGAGGCATATATTTGAAAATTGTTGTATTTATTACCCAAATCATGCATTAATTATGCATTACTTTGTTAGTTGAATTACTAGTTTTATTTGAATGGAAAGATCCTAGCTCATGAATCTTGAATCTTAAGATGTAAATCAATAAAAACAATTTGGGTCCAATGATATTAAGGTTTCATATGTTGTACAACGATTTACAATGTTAATTTTTTTTATATAGTAATAGGTAATTTGTATTAAAAACAAATTAAGTTTTTCTTTACTTAGACAACTATAAAAAAATCTTGATACAATCTAAAATTATTTTATTCAAAATATGAAGCAAAAGCTTTTAAGAAAAATTTAGTACCAAAGTTAACATAGTGCCCATGCTAATATGTTTATAATGAATATACTCTAACTAATTTTCATAGTTGAGAACATCCGGTTCTCCTCACATTTTATTATCAATTTGGTAGTCTTCAACAATAACAAAGGGATCCTAATCAAACAGTAAACCAACAAAGTTGGATAAATGAGCAAGAAATTATTGAGGAGTAGAGAGACTGGAAGTGAGCTCATTTATCTTTCTTTGGATGACTAGAAGAGTGTCATGAGACTCCTTTTCTTAGTGTCTAAGATCCAATATGTTTTTAACAACATACTTGTAGAGGTTATCTCTTTTCCTTGTGTCTTCATCTAGTTTGGAGTAATTATGCTCCCCCCACATGTCTATCTTCTCAATTTCCTTAGTGAGTTTGCACTACATGGATCCTATGGCCAATTTGCTTTTTTCCACACTCATTTGACTTCCTATGCATCCCCTAGAGACATCAAACATCATGTGCACTTCACCATTGTCTCCAAATAGACCCAAAACCCAAGATTGAAATCCAAACTAGAGCATCGAGAGAAGGATCACTTCCAAGTTCCCACTTTAGGCCACTTTCAACAAATTGAATGAACCATGGGAAAGATGATAAGGAGAAGCAACATTTTTAGACATAGATCCCCCATGCAAATATGATCACAAGTATAAGAGATATGATAGAGTAATTTCTCTCTGATATTCACAAATAAGATCATCAATGGTTGGGTTGAGGAATGTTGGACTTATTTCCTACAAACATATAACTACTTTCTCCTCCCTCAATAGAGGCTCGATGTGACTTGGGTCTCCACATGGAGCAGTGGAGAGGAGGGGTTTCCACATCTTCACTTGATACATCATAACACCATGAAGCTCCTCATGGTCACCTTAGTGATCCTATAAGACACCTCCTCTTCATGGGATATGGATGAAATGGGAATGCACTTCTCTTGATACAAGGATTTTTAGAACCATGGGCACTTTTAGGACTCCTTGATTAGCTCTTTTGTCTACTCTAGAATTGAATTTTTTCTTAACTTGGAAGAACGACACTTAATCAAGTTGTGGAGAAGAAGGATCATTTAAAAATGTAGGCAAGCAAAAGATGGAAAGGATGGAATGATCCCTTGAATCAATGCCTTAATGATTATTGTGGAGTTTCCAATAATAAATACACCACTTAGATCAACCTCCATGAGAAATTTGATCTCTTGGTACATCGCTAAAGCCTCTGCCTCATTGTTTGTTGTGCATCCTAGATTCCATGGAAATGAAATCATTTTATTTCTATGGATTTACTATGACTCCCTTTCACCTACTACCCCTTATAATGTCAATCATTACAATGAAAATCTTAATAAATATTGCATTTTGGTTTTCTATTCCCACTTGTTTATTTAACATTCTTGAAATCCATAAAAATAAAATACAACTAACATATAAAAGGTCCTAGCATAAATATCACTCATACCAAAATGTAATGTCCCCAACTAGGCTAGGTTGACATATTATGTTTGTTCTCCATATTGTTGGTTTTCTTTGTATAAGTTTATCAAATACTTTGTATTAATATTGTGGTAAATCGGGTTGGCAACATTAAAAAATAGCTTACATGTACTCTTCTTATAGACATTTAATCAAACATGTGGCATCCATTTGATACAGATAAAGTAGGAGTAACAATCATGGTATCTTTATTATGAAATCCAAAATGACAACAATACAAATTTGTGATAACATCTACACCCTAGATCTGGAGCACACAACTTCTATTGGATGCAACAACAACTACAATATCCTCCTACACACACAGTAAACCCTATTGACTACAAATGGAAGCTACCAAATACCCTAAACACACAATAAATAAGTCATAAATTGGACAAGATGTTGGCATGTTTTTAGACAGAGGAAGATTATGYGTGTTTGTCATTGATGGCAAAGGTCATGACCAACAACACAACAATGATCGCATGGCAAGATCAGAAGCTAAACTCCATTTCGGGTATCAGAAGCTAAAGCATGTTTTCAGACAGAGGCAAAGTATGCGTGTTTGTCATTTATGGCAAAGATCACGACCAACAACACAACGATGATCGCATGGCAAGATCAGAAGCTAAACTCCATTTCGGGTATCAGAAGCTAAACTCCATTTCRGAGTTTTGGATACCAGGAGTTGCAGGARTCAAGAGTCGAGACTCTTCATCACAGGAGTCTCGAAGTTGAGAAATGYGAAAYGCCCAAATCTCRAAACAGGCACATYAACAAAGACTCCATTTCGGAGTTTCGCAGACYGGGAAATCAAAGATCAAAGGAACTTCAACCTTTGAAGTAGCAAACCYYGAAATCCCRAAACAGGCACATCAACAATGACTCCATTTCGTAGTTTCAGATACCAAGAGTTGGAAGTGTCGAAGCACTTCACCACAAGAATGCCCAAATGTTGGAATGCCAAAATGCGAAAAACACCTTTTGGTGTAGGTTTTGGATACTGGGAGTTGGAGTGTCGAAACACTTCACCATTGGAATGTCGGAATGTTGAAATGAGAAAAACACCTTTTGGTGTAGGTTTTGGATACCGAGAGTTGGAGTGTCGAAACACTTCACCACAGGAATGCCAAAATGCCGAAATGCGAAATGGCGAAATAAACGCAAGACCCTGCAGATTTACTCCAACAGTGCTGGTTATTTGAGCATCTGATCGAAGGGATATTATTGATCTTTATGATTAACTGTTCAGTTACGATTCAGTTAGCATAACCGAATCATGGTTCTTGGACAGTTGGCGATTCAGTTGTTGAGGCGTTTTTCCCCAAGAAGATTCAAGGTGTAACCTAAGAGTAAGAGGATAAAAGATATACGTTGTGACTGTGTGCGCGTGGCTGTGCTGAGTGAAAAATGAATTGAACCATAGAAAGGTAAAATTACAGTATGCGCAGTGAAAAAAAAAACACAGAGATGAGGAAAAGAAGCAGAATATAACAGAATAGTGGAAGAGAGCAGAAAGAGCACATATCAAAGATGCATATCTGTGAGAAGAAGATAAATCTGAGGTGTGCATGATGAGACAAAGGATAAGATCAAAAAGCTAAATAGGATGCAAGAAGGGAGACACTGATGCAAGCAGAGCAGAGCGACATAGTTGAACAGTGATAAGCCTGGTAAGCAAATGAAAACTATTGAATCAATGTAATAAATTCATAGAAATAAAAGTTTTATATTTTAGGGTGGTCAGGAGGTGCTAGGGGGGATTGTTTTCCTCATAGGTTCAAGTGGGTTCTTGAACACAGGGAGTTGTAGCTTCCATCTGGTTGCAGCCAAAGAAACCAGGGTGGTAGGGTGGTGCAAGGGAGAACAAGTGTTCTTTGTTATACAGGTTGGAGCCTGTGTAACTGGAAGTTGGTGCTTCCATCCAGTTGGTG